>APFE031491309.1:7563-29977 GCA_000404065.3 Pinus taeda | reverse complement strand
CATCCACTCTTTTCATAGCAAAAGAAATTTTCTCATGTTGATAGTATAAAATCAAGTGGTAGATGTAGGAGGAGTATCTGAACACCCTTTCCCTTGATAGGTTCATCAATTGCTCATGCATTTTTTCTGATATATAGGTGGCATAGTCATAGCAGATTGGAGTTTTTCCAGGGGAAAACATGAGCACAGTTTCATCAACATACTCAATTGAGTTATAACCCAGAATGGGACTTATCATATCTGCAAGGTCCCTGCCCAATGGGTTGAGGTAAACATGAGAAATGGGAGGGTACTGCACAGTATCAGAATTAATATATAGTTGGTTCAGCTTGGTGATCTGAGCATCTGTCATCTTAGCTCCTTGCTTTATCAGATCAATCAAAGACAAAGGAACCAATTTCTTCTCAGTTTTAAATTGCAGCATCTCTCTGATGGCCTCAGGGGTAATATAGAAAACAACTGAGCCTGAAGGGTCAAGCACAGCCCTCTGAGTGGCATCATAACCATCAGCACATAGGTGAATTAGGTCAGAAAATGGATTGACCTGAGGAAGCTTGAAGATTGGGAGGAAGGAATCCCAAATGCCCAATACATCTGTTCCAGTCTCATGTTTAGTCTTTAGTTCATTTAGCAGGTGTATGTGGAACTTGCTGTGCATTAGAAATTCCTCTGAGATTTGATAATCCAAATCGGCTAATGCCTGCCACTCCAATTCTCTCTGAGGGGCATTTAAAGGGGCAACATTGAGGGCCACAGGTGCTACTGGTGTATCCATGGTTACTTTTAAAACTCTGCTTTATATGTAAATTAGTGTTACCGTGCAGAGTAACAGACAAGAGTGTTTCTTGGAAAGAGAGGTGATTTATTGAGAAACAGAGGACAAAAGGGTCAATTGCAGCAATTAAAATATTGTACAAAGCACTAAAAAGGGAAAATACTTGTCCTTGACAGACTCTTTCACGGTAATTAGGTGTAGTTCGGGTTCCCTGTTCACGATTGCGCGAACAAAATGCACGCTTTGTGAAAGCTTTGGTAAACAAGGCTTAGCCGGTGAATTTCGACCTTGTAACTTCAAATGGGAACTAGGCACAGGGGATTTGCCGGTCAGTTATGCGTTTTTCTGTGTTTTAAGTTACTTTAGGCGATTTACAAACAAAACCAGGCGCAGAGAGGATTGACGGGGATAAATACCTGGTAACACTGACAGTCCTAGTCACAAATGTAGGTAGATTGGCGCGCCGATGGCCTCCAGGTCGAATTCAGCAGGTTGGCGTTAGTTTGGATGTAAAATGCATGCAGAAGACACAACAGTCGTTTTTGCAAAAAGTGCAAAAAACGCGAAATTTTGGCCAAAATATGGATATTTTGGAACATTGGCGCCTTTTTCGATGACGTCAGCATGACGTCATCGGGTGGGGTCAAGGTCGGATGACGTCATCAGGTGACGTGGCGGCTTAAGAGTGGTCCACGGGGATGGTGAGGTGGCAGACAGGTGGAGCAATGGCGGACGAGGGCGCTGACACGGCGATGACATAGCAGTGATGTTGGCAGTGACGTTGGCAAGGCGGGTTGGCGGAGACCGGAAACCATAGGCGGTATGATATCGCACCGCCTTCCATACGGAAGCGGAATTGTCAGAGGGGGCTCCGATACGCTGTGGGGGTGACGTGTGGCCGAGGCCTGACGTCACCCTCTGACAGATATCGGAAGCTAACTTACGGACGTCGGGGCCGGTCTGATATGCATGTGGGCCGTTGGATGAAAGGCGCCCGATCGGACGGTCGACGGGTCAATGACTTGTCCGGACGATACAGCGTCGGGCAGGTAATAAAATATGTATTTTTCATGGGATTCGTGCCCGGTGGGACTTTGGAATATTGGCGAATTTGCATGGTTTTTCAATGTATTTTTTTATAAAATCGCACATTGCTCCAGGACTTTGGATAAGTCGGGAAAGTGGGTTTTTTATGAAATTTTGCCGTTTGAGCGGGTTAAGGGTGAAAATGGGTTTTTGCAAGGTTTTTTAAGCAAATGAAGGGTTGAATAGGTAAATGAATTCTGAAGGAGGAAAAGAGGTAAGGCTTGGGGTTCTTAAACTAACCAGATGTCAATTTGATTCCCTAGTAGTGAACATATGGCTATAATGCCAAGGGGGGGGATACTTATAGAATGCTTGGGGTTTATACACCATGGTGTTATAATAGTAGGGAAAGGGTGACATAGGGAATTTAGATAATAGAAGTTATGGGTTAATATGGAGGGAAAAGGTGAATGAGGAGTGATATCACTAAGTTTATTTGAAAACCACTTAGCTTAGGGAGTAGATCAAAATGAAAATAATTTTACACAAGAAATGTGGCTCTTAAAGGAAACCAGAACCAACATAAAACCTTGAATTCTTTCACAAACACAACTGGTGTAGGGATGTTAGTAATGAGTGTAAAACAAGGAAAAAAAGGAAGTTAGACATGCTCCATTGTGTTGTTTTCCTTATATTGACCAGCAAGATTCAGTTTGAAAGGAATACCACTTCTGCAACCACATCTACCTACCCATCTACTTGCCTAACATTTTTTGTTTCTTCTTTGGAGGGTGCACTTAGACTTGCAAACCCTTATGTTCCTTTTTTCTTTTCCATTGGCTTTTTCTTTTGATTGCCTATTTAACACTACCCTTATTGCTTCCAATGGCCCCAGATTAAGCAGTTGGGAACCTTAGCTTCTTTGCCTAACTATTGGTTTGCCAAGATTCAACAGTTTGGACAGACTTCTTACTCTATTCTACAACAGGAAATTGAAACATGGCATGATCCATATTAGACTGTTGGACCATCCATCAAAATTTAGTAAACATGAAGGCATGTACACACCTTGCCTTCTCTTGGAAATATGGGATCTTTGTATCAGCAAAGCAGAGCATATTTGGCATTTGAATTTTCCAATCATGAAATATGAAACCTATTGGTATAGGTATCCAACAGTACCTAAGGTGTGACAAAGAATATGCACCCATTCCTATTGTAGCTCTTTCCCCATGCTTTATTCCACTGCATCAATTGCTCGGATGGATCATCTTTTCTATTATACTTTTTAATCATCTTGGTATTAGCATATTCAAACCTCAGCTTCATCATCTGATTGTATTCCCTCCAGTCAGCAAAGCTTTCCTTATGCGTACCTAACCAACCAACATGTGTAGCATGCAATGCTAATTCCAGTGCCTGGAAAGGATTCTCTTCGAGCACCTGTCTTTCAAACTCATCCAAATATAAATTAACATCATTTAAGCCATCATAATGCAGACGTTTTATTACTTCCGTAGATAGGCACTACAACAATTTTTTCATCATATTCCAACGGAGCATAGAGACATCATGCAACCTATTCTTCCAATGTTTGAGCACTTCATCTGAGTCTAAGGTACACAAGTTGTCTCTATCCTACGTCATATGCCCATCTGTAGCGGGATTGATCCAATCTTCATCACACACAGTAATCTTGTATATTTGATCCAAGCCATCGTCCTACACATAATCGTAGATCGGTTCAGTGTATCATGCCCCTTCAGCAGGATCTAATGGTACAATAACCCTGAGCGCCTTCTTCTCAAATGTCATCTTTCGCTTCTTCATATTAATCACCACATCCATGTCGAAGCTCTAATCAATTCCTAGTAGCATAGGGTAAGGATTGTTGTCATCCACTATTTCAATTACCTCAAAGTTAGCCAATGCACTTGCTCCTTCGATGCCTACTGTTACCCCATAGGAATGATTTTCTATTGATTGGCCACGTGCAACTATATAGGAGACCATTGTAGTGTAGGCTTCCCCATTATTTCCCATGCATGCTTAGGTGGTACATTAGCATCAAACCCCAGATCTCCAGTGACTTGATGCATTTCATATTCTCCAATTTGTCAGTCAGCCTCATCTCACGCCCTATCCACTTCTTATGTTTACACAATTTCCTCACTGCGTGTTGTTATGAAGGAATCTTAATTTTTCCTCTGCAATTTTCAATCAACTCCTAGAGCCCTTCTACTACCTTCTAATCTCTCAACAAATTCATACAGGTTTTCAGAAAATTAGTTAACAACGAAGGATCCACATCTTGCACTTCATTGTTTTTGGTTGATTTCTCTTGAGTCTCAGACGTAGAAGCTTCAGAAAAATTCTGCTTGGCCTCCACGAAAGTTTCTTTAACTCGATTGAGGTTAAACTTGACTTCCTTTTCAGTAGCCTTGCACACCCATCCTTCGGTTTCTTGTTTCTTTCCCTTATCTTCTCCTATGGCCATACAATTGCACGTTATGATATTGATGCTATGATCCTCTTCACGAGGTTCCACCCTCATCATCTGGATATTTTGTGTACGCTGTTGTGTCTTTTTCTCCTTCATCTTAGCAATCAGCACTGGGAAGTCTTCTATCACATGATTGAACTATCTGCAATATTGACAATATGGATTCATTGGGTTCTAATAGTCAGGCGCAAAATGTCTAGCTTTTCCATAGTTATAAAAAAATAACCTATGTGCGACCTCTTCCAGCCCTCCTCCTCTTCCTCTTCCACGACCTTGGAATCCTTTGCGCACTACACCCTTGCCCTGATCCTTGTTGGCATTATGATGCATGTGTTGTACTTGATGGTAACCCTCTCATAGAAGATCATCTCGCTTATATACATTCAGATGAATCTACAGAAGAGATATCAGATGTGACATAATACATAGATGCGAGACAGCTCAAAGGAATCAAATGGCAAGTTCTTAGCAAGCTTTGCCATCAAGTCCAAAGGGGGAGATTGTTGGCATTATGGCTAAAGTGTTGTCCTTGATGGCAACCCATTCAAGTGATGGATCACTATACAACAGGACAGTAGCAGAGATTGATGATCAGCTCTCAAATATTGAAGAAAATAAGGAGTACGCAGGCACACTGTACAAAAGGTGCATACACGCAGGCATGCCTTATATAAAGTGCGTACATACCCGCAGGTTACCCATTCATGGGGTGCGTACCCCCAGTGCACACACTCCAAGGCAGTAAAGTGCGCACACGAGGGGTTCCTTATGTTTTACCCTTGGTATTTAGCCGACGGTATTGTGTTATCATGATTTTGGCTCGTGGTATTGTTTTATTTTATTATTATTATTGAGCCCCATGATCCTTGATTTGAGGAATAGCTTGCCTATATAAAGCAAAGGAGATCATTTGGCTTAGTATGGGTTTTGGGTTGAATATCTTAAGAAGCTAGATCTGAAGTTCTAGTGATGGGTTATGAGAGATTTATAGATCTAAATAAGGCAAATCTACTGATGGATTGAGATCTCTTCGGCGCATGTTCAGATCTGTAGATCTGACTGTCTGGGTTGTTCTTGAAGTCTCGAAATTATCTATACCCGGAGGTACGTAGGTCCAGTGAAAGAAAAGTGCGGAGATACGTAGGCTCAGAAGCATTGCAGGTGCGCAGATACGCAGGACCAGAAGTGCTGCAGATGCGGAGGGGCATAGGCAGTTCATTGGACACAGAGCGCACGTACGCAGGAAGTCTGTGAGACACAGTGCGCACGTACGCAGGGATGCAGTTGGATACAATGCGTACTTATACGCAGTTGTTATATGGGTGAAGCTGCGTACTTATTTTGAGATCTATTTAGTTGTACATGTTTATCATTGCTATGATCTGGGTTTTGAAGTAATGTCTGATGTCTGATATCATGTTCTGGTAACAGCAGTCTGAGAGGTGATTGATTAGATATTGATGGATGAATGGATCAGGTTCTTAATAGCTCATCTTTATGTGATCTGATTGACTAGATCTGGTTGATGACTCACTTGTATATGTATTGATCTTAGTGCTTGGGGTATTCAGAAGGTTGTTTGATTATGAGCTTCAATGTGGTTATTGGTCTAGTATTGAAAATTGCGATGAAATTGGCCTTTCAGATTATGTGTTGTGCTTCAGTGTATCCAGTATGAAAATTGATGAAACGTGGTACCTGGAGGAGAGAAGGTTGTAGGTCAGCACCTACGTACTAGTATCTAAGCTAGTATAAGAGCTAAAGGAAATCTTTGGAGCATTGTAGCAGGTAGTAGCCTGCGTACTAGTAAATGGATCGGCTAGTACAAGAGAAAAGGGGGTTGTAGCTCCCGTACTGGTATAAGGCTGCACCAGTACAAAATATTGTAAAGGGATTTTCTTATTAAGAAGAAGATTGAGATGACTTGCAGCAGGTGGTTTTCTCCCGCATTGGGTTTCCACCTTATATCATGGTGTTCATGTGTGTGCCTTATGTGTGATGATCTATTCTATGTTACTGCATCTGTTAACTGATAATATGGTTGATAATGTTCTAATGCACTCATTGAAGATCAATTAACTTAATCATAAGAAGTTGTGGAAGTAGCATATATGAATCAGAGTTTGGAAATGAAAAGTTTTATTAATGTGATAATACTGATTCACCCCCCCCCCTCTCAGTATTATTTCCAACAGGATCTTGGGCTTTCTGTGCAAGAGCATCTTGGATTTCCTGTGATAAGTCTAGTACCTGGGGGGCTTCGGCTGCCTCCATGTCAGACCCAAGAACTTCAAAGGCATTGACTGTGATTTTGATTGAGGTGTTATTTTTGGGTTGGTATTTCCTATTGGCACGATGTCTACCATTTGGACAGGTAAAACCTTCCTGATGCTTTCTTGTGTTTTATTTGGCTTTCTCATTTGACTTGTTCATTGGGCATTCTCTAAACAAGTGTCCATGTTCGTGGCACTTCTGGCATCGAAATGGGACTTGCTCATAATCTATGGCTTGAAAGAAGACTTCATCTCTAAATTCTAACCATAGACCTTCATGTAGGGCACTTGAAACATCCATTTCAACACATATTCTTGCACAAGATGGGTACCGTTTTTGCAAGGTGGCCTCTGAGGCTTTGATGAAGGTTCCCAGTTTGTTACCTATTTTTTCTAGCGCTGCAGGTCTCCAATAATCAATGGGGAGAGAGAATAGGTGAATCCAAATAGGTACATGCTTGAAAGTCTCCTATTCTGGTGCAAAGTTGGGTTTCCATGGTCTCATATATATGCATGCTGAGGCATAAAAGTACGGTCCTCCATAAAAAAATGTCATCCCTGTCTTCCAGGTTTGTGAAAACTATAGTAAAGAAACCTTTGGCTCCTAGGTGTAGCCTGACATCCCCTTTTGGCTTCCACTATTGTTTGATCCATAAGCAAAGGGCTTTTTCCGTGGGCCAGAAGCTCATGAACTTATAGATCATCGCATGTATTGACATATGGTCTCTGTAAGCTTGCATTTCAGGGTCAGTGATAACAAACCATAAACTCTTTGTCATTTTGGACTTGAAGTGCCCCAGGTTCTCCTATTTTATGGTTGTGGTGGCCGATCCCTCCAGATCTATGTTGTACTGGGGCAGGGCTTCATTGTCCATAGTTTTTTTGTTTCTTCCTTCTGCTTCTTGTGGTACCTGCTCTAGATTGGAGTTCCCGTTGTCTTTTCCTTCTAGAATCCTAATATCATTGGTTCGTTTTTGACTTTGGGTTTGCTTGGTTTGCCCACCCACCTTTTTATTCTTGCTTAGCTCATCCTTTCCTGCATTCTCAGAGCTAGATATTTGCACCCCTTCCAGTGGGGCCTTTCCTTTATCCATCATTGCTTACTTTTATGAAGGGGCCCCATTAGACCCCACTATCCCCATCTGTTGGGTCAAGGCAAGCCCTCACCTTCGGAGCTCTGCGAACAAGGCACTGCCCTCCGCCAGATTTTCTGGCAGTAGTCTGAATGTTGATCTGAACCCTAGCTCAGGTCACTCAGAGTTGCTCATTCCTATTTAAATATTTTCATTGTGGTTTATTTTTCTCATTTTTCCTAATCGAATAATAAAATAAATAAATGCATTGATAAATAAAGAACGAATAATTTAAGTAATATATTATATAATTATTATTTATTAATTATTTAAGAAGTTTAGAGTATATAGTTGTTTGGTTGGTTTATAATATTACTTCCCTCCCCAATCAAATGTAGTTGTTTTCCTCTTACTATTAAGTTGACCTACCTTCTTATTTTACCTTCCTCCGAGATTTGTCTCTTCATCTTGTCCTGAAGATGAACCACACTAGTTGGTTCGAAACGTGTCGACCTAATACTCTCTATGTGATTTTTTCCGAATTTTCATGAATTAACAAATTATAAATCCTATGAATAATATTACACCCTAGGAATATAAACCATTAGATTAATAAACCCAAGGGATTAATATTACAAACCCTTATATTAAAAACACAAGGGATTAATCTTATAAACCCTAGGTATATAAACCCTAAGATAAATATTATAAACCTTAAAATAAATATGGTTTACCATGGTTGATTTTCATAATGAGACAATATTTGTCACAATGTGACATTGGACCATGGTTGATTTTCATATTCAAACAATCCTTTTCAAAATGTGACACAGGACCATGGTTGACCATGATTGACCATGGTTGACAATGGTTGACAATAATTGACCATGTTTGATTTTCATATTTAGACCATGGTGGACCATGGTTGACCATGGTTGACCATAGTTGACCATGGTTGATAATGATTGATTTTCATATTGAGATAATCTTTGTCACAATGTGACATTAGACCATGGTTGACCATGGTTGAACATGATTATAAACCCAATGGATTTATATTAAACTGTATGATTAGTATTATAAACCCTGTGAGTAATATTATACCCTAGGAATATAAACCATTAGTTTAACAAACCTAAGAAATTGATATTATAAACGCAAGAGAATAATAAACCCAAGGGATTAATATTAAAAACCTGAGGGATTATAAAGCCAATGGAATTAAATATTAAACATAACGGATTAATATTATAAACCCTAAGAGAAATACTATAAACCCTAAAATAAACATGGTTGACCATGGTTGGTTTTCATATTGAGACAATCTTTGGCACAATGCGAACTTGCACTATGGTTGGCCATGATTGATTTCATATGCAGACAATCTTTGTCACAATGTGATGTTGGACCATGATTGACCATGATTTATTTTCATATGGAGACAATCTTTGTCACAATTCGACATTGGACCATGGTTCACCATGATTGATTTTCATATGGAGACAGTCTTTGTCATAATGCAACGTTGGACCATTGTTGATTTTCATATTGAGAAAATATTTGTCACAATGTGACGTTGAACCATGATTATAAACCAAAGAAATTTATATTAAACCTAAGGGTTATGATTATCAACCCTAAGAATAATATTATACTCTAGGAATATGAAATATTATTTTAATAAATAGTAGGGACTAATATCATAAACCCAAGGGAATAAAAAACCTAAGGGATTAATACTAAAGCCCTAAAATAAATAGGGTTAACCATAGTTTACCGTGGTTTATTTTCATATTGAGACAATCTTTGTCACAATGCAATGTTGGACCATGGTTGACCATGGTTGATTTTCTTATTGAGACAATCTTTGTCACAATGTGACATTGGACCATGGTTGACCATGATTATAAGCCTAAGGGATTTATATTAAACCCCAAAATTAATATGATTAAACCCCATAGAATTTTAATATTAAACCCCAAGGGATTAATATTATAAACCCTCAGTATATAAACCCTAAGATAAATACTATAAACCATAAAATAAACATGGTTGAGCATGGTTTACCATGGTTGATTTTCATATTGAGACAATCTTCGTCACAATTTGATGTTGGACAATGGTTGACCATGGCTGATTTTCATACTGAGACAATATTTGTCACAATTTGACACTGGAACATGGTTGACTATGGTTGACAATGGTTGACTATGGTTGACAATGGTTGACCATGGTTGATTTTCATGTTTAGACAATCTTCGTCATAATGAGACGTTGGACCATGGTTTATTTTCATATTGAGACAATATTTGTTACGATGCGACATTGGACCTGGTTGACCATGACTATAAACCTAAGGGATTTATATTAAACCCAAGGATTAATATAATTAACCTCATGAATAATATTAAACCCTCGGAATATGAACCCTTAGATCAATAGACATAAGGGATTGTTATTATAAACCAAGGGAATAATAAACCCAAGGGATTAATACCAAAAACCTAAGGTTCACCATGGTTGACCAAGATTGACTATGGTTGACCATAGTTGACTATTTAAACATTGTCTATAAATGATGACTACAAAGGTTAACTATGTTTGACGATGTCATCATGTTGACTTTGGATACGTATTTATGGTTAAATATAGGCATGTTAAACATGATGCCTATTATTAATCTAGTTGAAAATGATGTTCATCTTAACTATGTTTGACTAAGTCAATCATGATTATGAAGTGTTAATGTTTAGATTAATATATTGTTAACATGTTAATTTATACATTAATGTATTAATGTACTCTTATAATTATACTATTTTAAATTTATTAAGGTTTAAATAATGTTATCATGTTATTAATAATATTAATAAATTGATATTAACCATAATATTAGTAATACTAACATTATTAAACATTCATATTCATATTTATATTAATACTAATACTAATATTAATCTAAATATTAAAATTTAACCTATTAATACTAATCAACCATGCTCCAACATCGCATTGTGACAAATATTGTCTCAATAAGAAAATCAAGCATGGTCAACCATTGTCAACCACAGTCAACCATAGTCAACAATGGTCAATCATGGTCATTCATAGTCAACAATCGTGGTAACCATGATCTAAAGTCGCATTCTAAAAAAAATGTCTCAATATGAAAATTAATCATGGTTAGACATGGTGAACCATGGTTGACAATAGTTGATTTATTTTTTTTACTAAATAAAATTAACAAATTATTATTAAATAAAAAATGAATTAATTAAACATTATTTTTATTATCACCAATTAATCTAAATATAATAATAATAATAATAATAAATTATTACAAATGTTGTAAAACATTATTATTTTTTGTTAAGCTTGGTAGGTCCTCCTTTTTCATTCATTTATAAAGCAAATTGACACCACATAGATCGGCTAGGTGGCCTCAACTTGCATAGTAGGAAACCAAGTCTGTTGGCCACCTATCTGCATTATATGCCATCCAATAACAAAAGAGTTTCAGTCTTTCTCTCCAAGCTATATAAGTCTCTTATTCATTTCCATACTCTAGATATCTACCTATACGTATTCTTGCATAAGGAAATGTAAAATATACTCGCATATATAAACAAAAATTAACAGGGGAGATTTTTTAATCTATGATTAGTCGATTCCACTAGCGCTGGGTCTTTAGCATTCGAACCTGGCATCTATGTCAGCTCCCAAGATACATGAGATGTGCCTCTCAATTCTATCAAGTACGATATCCTGCTTGTGCAGTTGAAATTGCACTTTCTGGAATTCCTGTTTATAATTCGGCATGCCTTGGATAGTGACATCCATGCCCACCAAAATCTACTCCATAGCCTTTCCCAGTACGATTTTCATTAACCAGTACAGGTATAAGGTCTATTTAAATTGGGTGATCCTACCTCTAGTGTTTCCAGGGTCCCGAACAAGGGCCCTCCAATCCTCCATTTCCGTGTCCATCTCGCTTTCATGTTTGAATTCCTCTTCCCATTCCTCTATAATTTTACGTATATATTCATTTGTGACCTCACAGTATTTTGTTGTCACCTCACTGATAAGTCTTTCCACAAGTTTCCTACCTCTGTGTGCCTTAGATGTACCTGGGTCCATATCCTTTTTGTTTGCTTGGGCTCATCTTCCATAGCCAAGTCTTTTCACAAGATGAGCCATGGTTGCGTTGCCCCAATCCTATTCATTACACAATTCATTAACCAGAAACAATTAAATAGGATATAATAGTAGTCTCGCCCTTGGATGGTATTATTACAAGTTCCCACTTGGCCTTGTTCCTCCCCTTCCCCATCAATTACATTTCCAGGGCCTTCATCGTCATAGGTCAATTCCCCAAAGGGGGTCGACCCACTATCATCTTCAGTGGTATCTCGTCGCCCCAACCACCTCCTATCAGCCTCAGGCAGGTTAGCTTCCAGTCCATAATTACCAATTGGTGAGCACTGCCACATGCCTTCGTTCAGCTAGGCATGGTATGCATACCCTTTCCCCTTTTCCCAGGATGCATTAAAAGAGCCTAACTCAGTGATCCCCTCATCTTTGAGCCCCATGACGCCACCATCGCCTATCTTCCTATTATAGCCATTGTTGTTCACTTGCCAAACTTCCTACCCATAGTTCTCAGTCTTTCCCTCTCTGTTGTGGTTTCTATCTACTGCCTAGCAACTACACTTGCATCTACAGTAGGAACCTTCTCCTACATTGTAGGTGGATAGACACACTCTCCCCCCTAATCCTGTCTCTCTACCTTTACCCAAAAGACCTCTACAGGCAACCCCACTCAGCCCTCTGCCTAGAATTCCTAGGGTTCCCATGCGAGACAACAACATTTCAAAACAAAGGCAAATGGAAACAATACCAAGCAGATGCAAGATATAGACACAAGACCATGAAAAAACTGATAGTCTCCACCCCCAATTCCTCCATCATTCCTCAATTTCCCAGTTTTCACCCATAATTCTTCCCTTCTCCCTTGATTGAAAACCAAAATAGGTCAACTTTGCGATGGATAAGAGATACCAGAGTACATACCCGTGAGCTCTTGTTGTCTGATGAATTTCTTGGTGTTGTGGATGGAGTCGCAAAACCCTTCTGGTGCGCTAGCCGCCCCGTCCACGATTGAACCAAACTACAACACCCAACTATCTCCATTTTCTCCTATTTATGCCTTCACAACCATAACCCTCACTGTGACCTTTCCCACCTTCCCTACATGAAATCATGCAAAGGGCCACTGCACCCATCACCTCAAGTGTGTGGGGGTCGGTGGTACAGTACTCAGAGGTACCCTCCATTAAATCTCTATTTGATTTCCCAACCACCAACTCGCACCCTAATCGAGGTCCTATCCTCTTAGAGGGACATAGTGGAGGCTTTGCCTCTAATCTTGTACCAGGTGTTCAGCCATAGTTCGATACCTATCATCCCAGCACTGGACTAGCCAAAGTTTTTCCATTGGGTCATTTTTATGGTTACTACCTGAGTTGACTAAAAATTGTGTTGTTTTATTCCCTTCTCTCCTTACGTGATTGACCATGATGTAGTCAAACTTGTGTATCAGCTCATCGATTTCTTGGATTATTTTGGATGTTCTCCAACTGTGGATGAACTTATCCCAGTTGGATCTATGGTTCAGCTTTGTCAACGTGTTTATGACCATGTTAAGTCACCCTTGACCACTAAGTTTTGTTATCCCATGCGGACAAATATTTGCAGACCTTACTTAGCCGTAGTAAATTATGCTTCATTATTACTGGTGAATCCACAAGAATCAGCATATATTAACCAAGTGTTGGCCTCAGAATCCCATAAAATGCCACCTAGGCCTGCCGGTCCAGGGTTACTTTTTGAGGCCCCATCGAAATTGAGTTTTATAAATACTTCCCTTGGGGCAGTGAAGTGGGCCTGAGATGTCATTCCTACCCTGCTTTTTTTCCAAGCACTGGGAGCTATCATTTATGGAGATAAGTTTAGCTTTTGCAAAATTAGAGCTTTCTGGGGGGGCACCTACCAATCATCTTGGTGCCATTGCTCTGCTAAGATCATTTCCTTGATAGTTGAATTATTCCTTCCCGTACTTGTTCTTGAGTTAAGGATTGGTTCTTGAAGATTCGATGATTCCGTTCCTGCCAGATGGCCCATAGGTTTAGCCCTAAGGCCAATCCCCAAGCTCTATTTATCACCGGGATGAAAAAAATGTGGCTTCTCCAAAGGAAAATTGCTTTCCTGATATTATGGTGATCTAGATCCATTCTTCCAAAGACTCCTTGCATCTGCCTCCATTTTTGTTCTGAAAAAGGACACATGTTAAGCATATGCTCTAGATCTTCACTATGCTAATGGCACACCCAACAGTAGGAAGACCCATGGAATCCCCTTTTCTGTAGCTAATCCCAAGTTAGTATACATCCTTTACTAACCAGCCATAAGAAGTGTGATACCTTTGGCCACCATCCTCCCTTCCATATTTTTTTCCATATTATATTCTGTCCTTCCTGGATTTGTCCTGTTTGGAGGTCATATGCTTCTCTTATGGTAAAGATCCCTTTTGTGGTATGCCCCCATCTCAGAATATCAAGATCACTTCGGACTATTAATTGTCTCGAGCTCAGTTATTTATCTAGCTCAGATCACTTCTTGGTCTCAGAGGCCTGATGCAAATCTTCCTTCTTTTTCCATCATCTCCCACCCACCAACCTTTGTTCTTCTTTCCAAAACTGCTCTACTAGGTGTATGTTCCTGTCTCCAGTGTATATAAATATGTCCCTCATATCTTGCCTTTCAATCAATCATTCTCTTTGTTGCCATGAGTCTTTCCAAAATCTTATTGTTTTACCATTACGGATTTCCTAGAAAGCATGTTGGTTAATGACGTTCTTGTTTTGAGCTACCAGGTTCCACACCGTCGATCCTTTTAGAGAGTCTCCACCATAATTTTCTCCCATAACTTAGTTCAGAGTGTAGGGGTCTCTGAGTTCTAGCCCTCCTTCCATTTTCTTTTTCACCAGGCCCGTCCAAGATACCAAGGCCCATTTTTTGACTTGTTGTGCACCACCCCAAAGGAATTTTTTTTTAATTTCAACCATTTTGGAGAAACCCCCTCTTGGGGTGGCCATACCAGATAGTTGATAAATAGGGATAGATTGAAGCACTACTTTGAGAATGGTTGTCCTACCTGTTAAGTTAAGGAATCTGAAGGCCCAACTGCTTAGCTTTCCTTGAAGATTTTGAAGAATCAATTGCTAGCAAGGGGTCTTCAAGGAGTTTTTGGATAGGGGCCTTCGTAGATATTTAAATGAGAGAGTCCCAATGCCAAACCCTAGGATCCTATCTAGGTAGGTATGAACATTCCCTTGAGTGTTAAAAACAAAATACATGATTTGTCATTATTTATCCTTTTCCCTGAGGCCTCCATGAAAGTCAGCGGGACTTCTTTTATTTGACACGCTTCTCTTGGGGATATTTGACAAAAGCGCATGATCTCGTCCATGAATTGTTGTTGAGTAATGTCTAGGTCATTGCCTTAGATCGTCAAACCCCAAAGCCTAGATTCTATGACTTCATTTTTTATCAAACGACCCAGCCCTTCCACTGCAAGAATAAAGACAAAAGGAGATATTGGGTCTCCCTATCTTAAGCCACAGGTTGGGTTGAAGGTGGGGGTGGGAGACCCATTCAGTAGGATAGAGATAACATGGGAGGAAATCATGGCATGTATCTAGTTTATCCATCTTTGATCGAAACCATAGGCTTTGAGGATGCCATTGTAAAACATTATTATTATTATTATGGATTAGATATTTTCAATAAAAATAATATTAAAAATTAATTTATTTCTTAGTAAATTAATTAAAATTAAATTATTGAATTAAAATAAGTATTATTATGTTTTATTTTTAATATAAAAAAATTATTATTGATCAACTATTATTAATATTTAAATTATTATTTAATTATTTTAATTATATAAATTTAAAATGTGGTTTTATTATTTAATTATTTTAATAATAATATTAATTGTTTATCAGTAACAATATTAGTTTATTATTATTATTATATTATTATTATTATTATTTAATAGTATTAGATGATGATGATTGAATTAACGTCTATTAAGACCAATGCTGATTTATTGAGACCTTCAAGAAAAGAGAGTCTAATTGTCATTCTTCAAAATCTTGTTTATATGATCAAAGAGAAGGGAAAGCAGCATTCCAAGATCATTATAGTTCGGTTAGGTTAATAAGTCAAGAAGATTGGAGGTGTGGCTGGTGATAGGGAATTGAGAGCGGATGTGGGCAAGAGCCAAGAAGTCTAAAAGGAAGTTCTTTTCATCTTCCACCTTCTTAGTGTTATGAAACCAGCTCACAAAAAAGATAGAAAAGATAGATCAACGCCTTCGAAATAAGTCTCTTCGAGGGGGAAACCTCCTTGACATTACACAAAGGAACAATTCTTAGATGATTCAAATGACAAAACCTCCTTTCTATATATAAGAGTCTAAGGGGTCACAATATAACCAATCCGACCTAACAATAATAATATAAAGGCACAAAAATAACAATAGAGGGATTCTATGGGGCACAATAATAACAATATGGGGACAATAGGGGCACAACAATAATAACAAGGGATATAAGCGACAATAGTAATGGGGAAATCACTAATATTAATAGGGACCTAACTGCCCCTCCCTTCAAAAAAGTGTTGTCCTCAATGCTTGAGTAGTTCTGGATTCTTCTGTATAAAATTCTCATCCTCCCATGTGGAATCTTCAGTGGATAAGTTCTTCCACTTGATGAGATATTCCGAAATTGATCGATTTCGTAGCTGTCGAGTTCTTGTTTCTGTGACTGCTTCCGGTTCCAATATAATTTTTCCTTCCTCGTCAAGTTCCGGTAATATTGTTTGAACTAGTAGCTTGTCGCCTATAACCTTCTTTAAACATGAAACATGGAAAACTAGGTGCACTCGAGAAGTTGCAGGAAGCTCCAATTTGTATGCCATAGTGCCAATCTTTTGCAACACCTTGTACGGACCATAATACTTTGGTGATAATTTATTATCCTTCTTAGCTTTCTTGAGGGACATTTGTTTATATGTTTATAGTCATAGGAATACCCAGTGACCAGGAGCTCAGGATCAAGTGTCGTAAAATGGTCAAAAATTAAAGTGCTTAGAACTATCTTGCTCCTGAATAACTATATAGAGCTCGTTCTCCTGATTCTGACACCGCAAACGGTTCGAAAAACAGTCGCCGTATGAGAAAGTTATGCCAAAAACAAAATCGCCCAATAACCCCTAATTTGTGAATATTTTTCAAAAAAAAATATTAAAAAAAGAATATTCCGTATAATATTCTTTGGAATATTTCATATAATATTCTTTGGAATATTCTAGGGAGTATTCCTTTTTGGGCAGCCAATCACAGGTTGCCACGTGGCAAGCCCAGAGGCCGCCACGTGGCCCAAGGTGACGTCAAAATATGTGGGCGCATATATTTCCAAAATTTTGGTCGAATGGTGGTTTGAACCCATGACCTCCCATGTATTATTACAGCACTTTACCATTCCACCACATGGGCGAGTCTTGTTATGAAGCTGGCGGCAAGTGTTTAAATGCTTTGTATTAAGTTTGGGCGGGGCCCGAAGGGGGCCAGCCCCATACCACGTGACCTCACGCCAAGAACCAGGTGCCAGGACCTTAACCGCCCGGCACGAAATTCAATGCAAACGGTTAACCGTCAGTCAGTTAACGGCGAAATTGGCGGGCCTATTTGGACTCTAACTAAAGTTAGCTAGAGTCTTTTTAGGACCAGCTGGCAGTTGGGAGTAAATGGCCATAACTTTGGCTAGGAAAGTTCGTTTTTGACGAATTTTGTTTTTATTTTGGTTCTCTTCGACCTTCTAAAGCCATTGGCATAGGTTTCATAGCCATCTGAGGTCATTTGCAGGTGTTTTAGCTTCATGAAAATTCTAGGAGCCACTAGGGCCAAATCAGTTTGGGAGCTACATTGGGAATTGTGCAGCCAGTGAATGTGGAACGAAGGTCATTCCTAAAGGTTTTCGGCATTTTGAAACCATTTCTATAGCTTGTCTTTCCTGTTGAGGCATTCTTCTCACTTTTTAGCTTCAGGGAAGCTTTTAGGGCCACTAGGGCCATTTTAGTGCTTGAGTTGTTGGGGGCTGTGTTCATCCATTTTTGGTGATTCAAAAGCCTATGTCTGTTATTTTCGACCTTCTGAGTCTAATGGCAGAGGTTTCAGAACCAATTGAGGTCATCTTCACCTCGAAATTCTCCATGCAAGTTTAAGGAGCCCTTAGGGGCAATTGGGGAAAGTACTGTATAAGGTACAATTTCACTGTTTAGTGCTTGAGAAAGAGCATGTTTAGCTAATTCCTATCTTATGATTCTGTATTTACAGTCAGATATGTCTTTTGAGACACTCATATTCTTATATTAGCCTTTGTAGCATTTTGAATACAAGAGGACAAGCCTAGTTGGAGAGGCTTGGTCCAGCAGATGTAGCCCAAAAGGGGTGAACTAATTTATCATTTTGATGTCTTTATTTGCTGAAGATGATATGCTAAACAAAACTGATATAAAGTGTTAAACATAAAATATACATAACTTCCATACACACATAATCACCTATTCAGTTGTAGAAAGTTATTTGTCTTATTCCGCAAGACATCAAACTTCAAGTATGTGTATGTCGAAGACTTCTAAGTGTTTACTTTGTTATTTCTTTAGCCAGAGCCTGTAGAGGGCCAGGTAGCCTCTGGAACTCATCCTCTCTTTCGAGGTGACATGTCCGGTGAATGCCCCTACAGTCTATCTCTGTATAAGAAATAGGAAATTTTCACCTTTTTAAAGGTCACTTGGAGTGTATAACTCACATTTGAAATTATGGAAAATGGATACCTTGCACCCTTAAACAAGTACATTCCATTTTCAGATCAGATGGTATCAGAGCTCGGTTTGAGCATTTGTTTGTGCAAAAGGTGTTAAAGCAGTGTAAGAGATTCACTGTTTTATTTGTTGCAAATGGTTGCTTGAATAAGGAGGGGTTTGGTTGTTTGACATTTGGTAAAAGCTTGCCATTTGATTGAAATCTTTGAGAACTCTTATTTGGAAGTTTCTTTTGTTTAATTGACCATTTACATCATGTCAACTTCTTCCACAAGTGAAGGTTCCTCCTTTACAAAATTCTTCAATGATGACATGAAGAATGAGTTCATTAAGGTGAAGGACATGGTGCAGATTCTCATTGAGGATCAAAGAGAAAGTGTTAAGCTTCATGCACAATTGTTGGCTATGAAGGATGAGAAGGAAATAATTTTCCAAAGACTGCATGACATGGAGAAACAACTCCTTCAAGCTCAAGAAGCTTTGTCCAAGAAAATGCATGAGGATGAGGTAAATCATTCAAACTTGTCTTCAATTTCCTCAATTGAAAAGTGTGTTGGTTCTTTTGAGAAACATACCAGAGGCATAGGGTCCAAGTTGATGTCCAAGATGGGCTATCAAGAAGGCAAAGGTTTGGGCAAGCATGCACAAGGCATGGTTGATCCTATTTCAGTTGTGGAGCAACCTAAGAATGTTGGTCTTGGATATGAATAGTTTAATGGTGAAGAATTCAAATCCTTGAATGCATGTGATGCAAATTTAAAAATAACCTTTATCCCAAGTTTTCAAATGAGTATATGCCAAAATTGTTTTAAGGATGATTGCCATTGTTTTAAGCCATCATTGCAGCAAGTAGAGGGTAAACATGTTGCTTATGGTGAGCATGCAAATGTAAACAGTTTTAAAGACAAGCACAGTGATGAAAGTCTGAAAAGGAAAGTTGTCTTCTCTACTAGTTCATCGTCTCTCGAAGACAAAAAGGATGGACATTCTATGCAACAAAAGAGGAAGTTTTGTTGCGCATTCTGTGGTGGATTTAACCATGTTGCTTCAAGATGCTGGTTCAAAAAGAAAGCACACAGGAAGCAGAAGAGGCAAAGAAAACTTTCTCGGAAAGTGCTTGAAAGTTGCAAATTTTGTCAAAGAAAGGGACATCATGTTTCTCATTGTTGGACCTTGCATCCAACAAGTCGTCCAAAGCACATGCAGCTTGAGGACAAAAACATTGGCGCAAGTGGATCTATGGATTCCATTATCGATGTGGAAGATTCACATGAAGAACTATTGCTGCAACAAAAATCGCCATTGAAGTGGCTTGGTAAGAAGTGGATGGACTTTTTGACACAGTAAGACATACCCTTTTTGTACATACAAACTTTGGATGTATGCATGTTTTTTATGTTGTTGCAAAAATTTCGCCATGAAGGTAAAAGATGAGTATGATACTCACTCTATCGCAGTGAAAGTTATATTCATTTCATCTTTGAAAGTACATGTACATGTGATCGAGGATATTGTACTTTTAATTGTACTTAAGAGAAAGTTGAAAGATAAACTGCATGCATGAGAATGATATGCATGAGCATAGGGATCATGATGATTTCCTTGTATTTTAAAACATCTATCTGTGATTAATTTGAAGGGTTGATTACTTTATTTTTTAACCATGCATGTAATGTAATATTGACTTGGAAAAAGTTAATTTGATCTCCAAGATTGTAAAGAGGAGAAATGATGAAGTGTTTCATCTTTGTAAAAGCCTTCTCATTTGGGAGGCAGCTATTCTTGTGGAGCGTAGGTGCCATGGATGGACATCGTGACATTTGGTAAGCCCACATGTTCAGAGGAATGTTTCAGCTCATATATCAGCAAGTTTCATTGCTAATTCCTGCAATTTTATATTTGTCTGGCGAAAGAACTTGGTCGAGATTCGACGAGTACTTGGCTTATGTAGCGAAAAGTCGCCATGACGATAGTTGGCGAGGCAGGACATTTTGGCATCAGTATGCTCTTTTGGCTGAACGGAAGAGGATATTTCTGTTCCTCAAGTGTTGTACAGTTCAGTTCAAAGATTCAGTGAGCTTTTGGGGACCAAAAGCCTTCTCATTTGGGAGGTGCGATTAGGAGCTCAAGACCAAGTGCGTAAAATGGTAAAAAATGAAAGTGCTCAGAACTAGCTCAAACCTAAACAACTAGATATAGCTCATCCTCCTGATTCCGGTGCCGCAAACAGTTCGACAAACGGTCGCTATATGAGAAAGTTATGCCAAAAACAAAATCGCCCAATAACCCTTAATTTGTGAATATTTTTCAAAAAAAAAATATTGAAAAAAGAATATTTCGTAGAATATTCTATGGAATATTCCATAGAATATTCTTTGGAATATTCTAGGGAATATTCCTTTTTGGGCAACCAATCACAGGTTGCCACGTGGCAGGCCCAGAGGCCGTCACGTGGCCCAAGGTGACGTCAGCATATGTGGGCGTATATATTTCCAAAATTTTGGTCAAATGGTGGTTTGAACCCACGACCTCCCATCTATTATTACAGCGCTTTACCTTTCCACCACATGGGCGAGCCTTGTTATGAATTTGGCGGCAAGTGTTTAAAAACTTTGTATTAAGTTTGGGCGGGGCCCGAAGGGGGCCAGCCCCATACCACGTGACCTCACGCCAAGAACCAGGTGCCGGGACCTTAACTGTTGGGCACAACATCCAATGCAAACGGTTAACCGGTGGTCAGTTAGTGGCATAATTAGCGGGCCCGCCATATTTGGCGAGCCTATCTGGACTCTAACTAAAGTTAGCTAGAGTCTTTTTAGGACCAGCTGGCAGTTGGGAGTAAATGGCCATAACTTTGGCTAGGAAAATCCATTTTGGACAAATTGTTTTTTGATTTTGGGTCTCTTCGACCTTTTGAATCCATTGGCAAAGGTTTCACAGCCATCTAAGGTCATTTGCAGGTGTTTTAGCTTCGTGAAAGTTCTAGGAGCCACTAGGGCCAAATCAGTTTGGGAGCTGCATTAGGAATTGTGCAGCCAGTGAATGTGGAACGAAGGTCATTCCTGAATATTTTCAGCATTCTGAATCCATTTCTACATCTTTTTTTCTCCTTTTGAGGCATTCTTCTCACTGTTTACCTTCAGGGAAGCTTTTAGGGCCACTAGGGCCATTCCAGTGCTTGAGCTGTTTGGGGGTTGTTTTCATCCATTTTTGGTGATTCAAAAGCCTAGGTTTGTTATTTTCGACCTTTTGAGTCTAATGGCAGAGGTTTCAGAACCAATTGAGGTCATCTTCACCTCGAAATTCTCCATGCAAGTTTAAGGAGCCCTTAGGGCCAATTGGGGAAAGTACTGTATAAGGTACAATTTCACTGTTTAGTGCTTGGGAAAGAACATGTTTAGCTAATTCCTATCTTCTAATTCTGTATTTACAGTCAGATATGTATTTTGAGACACTCATATTCTTGTATTAGCCTTTTTTAGCATTTTGAATACAAGAGGACAAGCCTAGTTGGAGAGGCTTGGCCCAGCAGATGTAGCCCAGAAGGGGTGAACTTCTTTATCATTTTGATGTCTTTATTTGCTAAAGATGATATGCTAAACAAAACTGATATAAAGTGTTAAACAGCAAATATACATAACTTGCATACACACATAATCACCTATTCAGCTGCAGAAAGTTATTTGTCTTGTTCCACAAGACATCAAACTTCAAGTATGTGTATGTCAAAGACTTCTAAGTGTTTACTTTGTTATTTCTTTAGGCAAAGCCTGTAGAGGGCCAGGTAGCCTCTGGAACTCATCCTCTCTTTAGA
>APFE031491304.1:305786-363670 GCA_000404065.3 Pinus taeda | reverse complement strand
ATAAGCATCAAGAACTACTCAAGCGTTTAGGACAACATTTTTTGAAGGAGAGGGGCATCGTAGGCCCCTATACTACTAGTGTAACCCCTTATTGTTATTAGGACAACCCACTTATTATATTGATGTACCCATGTAGTGCCCATATTGTTACTATTGGGCCACATAGAAGCCCACTATTGTTATTATTGTGCCCTTACATTATTATTGTTATGTCGGCTCTGATTATGTTATGACCCCTTAGACTCCTATATATAGAAGGATGTATTTTCATTTGTATCATCCAATAATTGTTCATTTGTGTAATGTAATGGAGGTTTCCCCCTCGAAGAGGCTGAATTCTAAGGCGTTGATCTATATTTTCTATCTTTTCTTGTGCTGGTTTCATAACAAGTATTGAGCAGGTTTATGTCAAAACCAAGGAAGGAGCACTAGACAGTAGTGAAGTAGGCTTTCAACTATTTGTGTGGCACTAGTGATTATGGTTTGTGCTACCAAGAAAGACCATGATTGGACAGAGTGTTGAATATCCATGGCTTTGTTTATACAGACTATGCTGGAGATCTGGATCAGAGAAGATCTACGAGTGGCTATGTGTTTAACCTATTTGGAGGTGTAGTCAGTTGGATGAGTAAGAAACAATCTATAGTGGCACTATCAACTACAAAAGCAGAATACATGGCAGCGACTCAAGCAAGCAAGGAAGCAGTTTGGTTGCAAAGATTGTGTTCAAGTATGGGGTTATTACAAGGAGCTATAAGGATAGACTGCGACAGCCAAAGTGCAATTTTCTTGGCAGAGAACCCTGCATATCATTCAAAGACAAAGGACATTGATGTTCAGTATCACTTTGTGAGGGATATGATAGAAGACAAAAAGGTGTTGTTGGTAAAGGTGGAAACTTTGAAGAATACTACAGATGCATTGAAAAAATCTGTGAGCTCTGAGAAGTTCTCTTGGTGTAGAGAAACAATAGGCATTGCAGGGCTGGATAAATGACTAAGCTCTCTTGTGACCCCCTGTGGAAAGAAAACAACAGGTGGGAGAATGTCGAGTTGCGTTATATTCTTTCCACCACTACCCCACATAGTTAACCAGAGGGTTAGAAGAGGGGGCAGAGCCCCCCCTTCGTTGCACCAATTGCGTAGTGGGGGGGTCACAGGGGGTTTGAGGGGTGCCGGTAACCCCACTCTATGGGATCTTGGGCAGCGCCCTGGAAATTTTTGGTTTTGGACCCTAAGTTAGGTTTGGCATACCCACCTATGGTTTTGTGCATGATTTTCGCACATGGTTTTGGACGCAATGGTTTTCGGTCCATGGTCTTGGATGCGATGGTTTTCGGTCCATGGTATTGGATGCTTTGGCATGTATAAATATGTATTGTAACATTGAAAGGAACATAATGAAAAATCAACCTGGTAGTCCTGGTTTTGGAATCCAAGGGAAAATCTTTGTTTATATGTGTTTTATGTGTTATGCTCTCGCATTGTTTATTTTCTGTGTTTTAGAATTTGTATGCACGTAATTTTTGTACGGGGTTAAAACCTACACTCTCCCTCCCCTCCTCTTTCACTTCATTCCTCTCTCTCACTCTCTCTTTTCTCCCCATATCTCTCTCTCTCTTTCCATATCATGTATAATTTTCACTGTATATAATGTCTAAAATATTTTACATTTTATTTTTTATTGTGAAATGAGTTATGATTTTTTTAGCATGTGGTATTTATAAGCCATGGTATTGGGCCATGGTATTGTAAAAAAACATATTTACAAGTTAATAATATCCATGGTAAAGTGAGGGTGGATATCCATGTTAAAAAACTTGTTATATTGTAAGTTTATTGTAACTTCTAAGTTTTGATGTGGTTATTAAGTAAATATATGGCTATGTTATCATTATTAGCCCCTGCCATGGGAAGACTCTAAAAATTAACTTTGAAAAGTAAACATTTAATTTATTAAATATTATTAAAATAAATAAATTTCAAACATTTGATATGCACATAACTCTTTTGCAAAATATAATTCCATGTGGATAACTCCCTTACATATTTTATGGCATAATTTATGGATATAATTGCAATATTCATGCATCATTTTTAGATATCTTATATTCAAGTAAATAACATATCTACCATGAATTACTTCCCATAATAATTTAAGCATGTTTTTGCAATAAAAATGGATAAGAAAAATATGTAAAAATAATCTTTGGAGGAGTTACTTCCCATCATTTATTTGATCAAACAATTTACTTATCCACTTCACATCTCAATTCGATCACTATTAATTTAGCATTGACTCATGTAACTTATAATTTTCTATGGATTTTTTCCAAATGTTAAATCTGTATCTTAAATATTGAACATTTACACCTACACAACGACCCCTATAGTGGGTTGTAGAGGGCACATAATTATTTATAATATTTTTATAAAAATCATATAAAGTTAGAAGGTCTCCCATTTGGGAAATCCATATTTTCTCTATGCTAAAAGTAACGCTTATTTCTTTATAACTAACATAATAGAAATAAAAATTCTAAGATCTATACTTTAGGGGGTGCACCAAACTCTCATGATACTTTTAAGAAACGGAACTAACTACAAGAAAATGGAGGTATTTCTTCAAGGAAATTGTATAGAGTTACCTCCTCTCTTGTTGATCCTTGTAACCACTAAATAAGGTTGGTTGATCAATAAGGTTATTATGTCTAAAAAAAATCTTTAATAATAATAGGTCCATTATGGGTGGCCTTAGATCCTTTACATCCTTTTACTTACTATAAAAATTATCTTCAACATTATCTTTTTTAACCAAAATAATGATACCAATGGTTCCATTAGAAAAAATTTCAAACTTCTCTTCTTATATGCCCAGTTGGTATAATGGTTTGGAGGTATGTTGCCCAATTCATCTAATAATGAATCATTCTCATTAGAGTGGGGAGCATATATATTTATTAGGATTTTCTTGCTTTAGGTTTGGCTTCATTCATATATGTATTTGTCTCCATAGTAGTTATGATTCATGTTGAGGGAGCCTACAAATGGCATAAGACTAGTTTGAGGAACCTCTATGAGAAGAATACCTTAGGAAAATGGCTCCAACAAAATACAAGGACAAGAATGTGAAGAAGATGATATTAGAGTCGAGTGATATAGTTTGAGGATCTAAATATAGAGGCATGGTTGAGGCACGTAAAATTTGCGTAGTAAAGAGATGGAATCTACCTGCATATAGTTCTTTTATGGTTTTTCTAGGGAGGGAAAACAAGCAATTGGGTAGGTCGAAGACATAACGCAAGGATCTTAGCATAACCCCATTATGATCACATAAGACCCTCTCCTATCCTCATCTAATTAGGTTACTACTCTTAGATTCAATTTTTTTTTGTTAAAGGAGATTAACCTAGGCCCTCCCCTCTAGCATTTGTTATGCTTTGATGACTTTTATTTATGTCTTTGTTTTAGATTTATTAAGACATGACAACATTTTATTCATCCTAGTCATAGAGACCTTTTTAATGTTTTGAATTCAGGGTTTTGTGATCCATAATTTTTATGGAAATAAATATTTCTATGATATTCACATAGGATAAAATATCACCGACGCATTTCAAACCAACTAGTGTGGTTCAGATTAAGGATAATATGAAGAACCATATCATGTTTGGCTCCATCAAGTTGCGTCATAATCCTTGTAAAGGTGTAGTAAAAAATATGGATTTTCGAGTTCCACTCCTGAACTCCTGAGTCATGGATCTCTTGAAGTCGATAAATGAACAATGCGTTAAATTATTACATAACCTCACTATAAGACCACTCTCACATCTCCAACAATGAGGGATCCTTCCCTAAATCCATAACTACTAAACTATATGGACAACCATCCATATAGAGCCTTTTAAATGAATTGTAGTTGTTATAAAAGAGTTTGAGAGGTTTAATTTCATCATTGAACTCATCATCATCAGAATTCAATGAATATTCATGTGTGGTTGGGTTCGCTGATTCTTTTACCTTCCCTTTTGGCAAATCACAGGCATTGTTTTTGTGATTTCATGTTGTATGTGTTAAAAAATGGAGCAAGAAAGGGTTAAATTGACTTTATCCTTAGTCATATTGAATAAATACAATTTCCACATCAACATGATGACTTGGATGAAGTTAACTATTGTGAGATGGATATTTTCACTCAATTAGCTCAGTACATTTGATTTAGATGGGTTCGAGTTCAATTATGCATGTGTGATTACTAAATTTTTGTTATCCAATTTAGTTATTTTTAGTTGTATTCAGTTAACAATCCTCTAACTATTGATAGAGTTAGTTGAAGGCTAGTTGTGCAGTGGGACAATAGTCTAACTCATAGATCTATCAGTTAGCGAATCAATTAGCCAAAAATAGCTAGTGCATGTAGAGAATACAAGTTCCCTAGCTGAAGTAGATATGACAAGGTAGTGTAACATTAGTTGTAGACAAATTTTGAGTGTATAGGTGTTACATGAGATAGGAGATCAATCCTTGGGAATTGCACAATAAATTTGGAGGAAATTTCTAAATAATAGGGGCCAATTTCCTCAGGAATTACAAAAGGAAATAGTACGCTTGATAAGAAAATAATTGGCTATTTTTTTTGCTAGAGTTTCTCATATTCTTTTGCAGGTTGAGCTCGGAGCTGGAGCTAGAAATTGTAATAGTTTCTCAATTCAATTGATTAATGTAAAGAGGCTCGATGGTTTTCTTAGTTGGGTCTTAGAAATCGTTGTGTCTTTTTGGTTTTTCTTATTTCATGTATATGCATGTTGTTTTAAATTATCAATTTCATTCTGCAGTCAATATAGTAGAATTGTGTCTCTTGTTTTTGAGTTTGAAATATTTAGAAGTTGTAATTCCCATTAAATTTATACATGGTATTAGATCCCCTGAAATCACATTAGAACCATTATTTCAAACTCCTCTCTTAATAATTTCAATTTTTCATCTCAATGCAACAGTTATTTCTTCAGGATTAAGAGGATGTATTTCAACGAATTGAGATTGGAGTATGCCCTAGAAGGTAGCTCAAATTTTATAGCCTGGAATGACGAAATGGAAGCAGTGCTTGATGAAAATGTTGTGTTAAAATATATTGAAACTAATATTGCAAAAATTCCACAGTCGAATGGACAACAATTAGCCCAATGGAAGAAGGATGTTGCAAAGGCCAGGACAATTACTATAGAAGGTGTGAGAGACCATGTGGTATCAAATATCCATGGAAAAGAGACACCATTTTCTATGTGGAAGACACTAACTAAGCTATCCAAAAATAGTAGTGACCATAGAAAATTGGCCCTCAAAGAGAAAATTCGAAACATAAGGATGCAAAAGAATGATACTATCCCATAGTATCTCTCTATATTTACACAAGTCCATGATGAGCTTGGATGGGTTGGGGTGACTATTATAGAACATGATAAGGTGATCCTAGCTCTTCTACGCCTTCCAAAATCCTACACAATTACTGTGACTCTGTGAATGGAAGGAAAAATTAACAAATTGGGAAAGGTTGTGGTTTGATTTGGTTCAAGAAGAGTTCATGAGAAATACCAAAGATGGAACTTCATCTAAAGCACGGGATGAATATAATTTTTTCTTGGTTGGAAGGGGAAGAAGGGAAAAGGGAAGAAGAACTAGATAAATCTTGAATCCAGAGAAAATAATGGTAAGAAGAATGACTTGAGCAAGACCTAGTGCTTCCATTGCCACAAATTCTCGCACTTACCAACAAAATGTGGGCATAAGAAGTCTACCAAGAAGCCTTCAGGATGAGAAGGAGGTGAAGCACTGGCTTCACAATTTGAATTTGACTTCACTCCAATAGCATGCATGGCTAACGCTGTTATGGGTAGTGTGTGGTACCTTTACTCTGGTGACTCATTCCATATGATAGGGTGCAGGGAATTTTTCAATAGCCTAGAGGAGAAGGATCTCCAGATGCATATCGAAATGGGGTATGATGGAAGGTACATTTCTATAGGAATCAATATTTTCACATTTGAAAGGGATAAATTCTTTCCTCTTCACCTCAAAGATGTTATTTTTATACCTGGGATGAAAAATAACTTGATCTTTGTAGCTATTTTTGAGGATCATAGTTATTATATTATTTTTAGTGAAAAGGAAATTCTTTCTGAGACACATAACTACCAGGCAGGTGAAGCAGATCAGGATTCGAGTGAAGAACCTATACAAACATGAGGTGGGACATTGTGTTACATTGATAAGAAAGGTTTATAAAGTGCATAGTATAGATATTGGAGACCTCTGGTGCATGAGATTTGGCCATATACACCATATTTCCTTGAATATCATGCATAAAACCACCACCGGCCTTATAAATGATCCATTGACCAGTAGGATGTATGCAAGGGTTGCACATTAGTTAAATATGTTAAATCTGCCTTTCATGACTGAGAGAGCAAAGCACATGCAATCTTGGAGTGAGTCCACTCCAACGTTTGTGTACCCTTTTGTATAACATCCACAACAAAGCATTAGTACTATGTTATTTTTATTTATGATTTCTCTAGGAAATTATGGATCTTCTTGATGTGGAAGAAGGATGAATTTTTCTCCAAATTTGTTGAATTCAAGGCATTAATTGAGAAGGATACTGGGAAGAAGGTGAAGGCTCTCAGGAGAGACAATGGAGGTGAATTTGTTTCGCATGCCTTCAAGGATTCTTATGCCAAAGAACATATTGAAAGAGATATGATAACACCCCATAACCCACAATAGAATGGAATAGCTAAGAGGAAGAAAATAATCATAGTGGGAGCAACAAGGGCCATGTTGCATGATCAGGGGCTGTCATTGCATCTATTGGAAGAAGCATGCGATCCCGTAGTATACTTGCAGAACTAAAGTCCTCATAGAATCTTTGGTATGATCCAAATGGAGGAAGCTTTCTTTGGGAGAAAGACTCATGTGTCTCATTTCAAAAAATTTGAAGCTTCATTTTATTGCCATGTCTCCAAGGATTTAAACAAGAAACATGAGCCTAGAAAAAAGTTTGGAGTTTTTGTAGTATACAACGAAACTCCACACAATTAATGGGTGTATTTTCCTTCACTAAGGATGTCAGTTGTGAGGAGATATGTCAAGTTCGATGAGGAGAAGGCCATGAGATTTTCTCTGTAATGAGAGATGAGTATCCCATTAGAGAAGGTGTAGAAATTCCTTGTAGATTCAAACTGCTAATCGTAATTTGGTAAAACAATAGACTTGAAACTACTCTACCAAATACGGAACTTGAATTTTCCTCTTTAGAGTTCCTTAGTCAAGATATATGCATCTTATTCCTCTGTAATAATGTACTCTAGCAGCATGATCTGCCTCTGCACAAAATCTTGTAGGTGGTGGTACCAGATGTCGATATGCTGGATTGATCATGAAAAAATGGATTCTCAAATAGTTTGATACAAATATGATTGTCATAATAAATCGTTGTAGGATCCATCTTCTGACCAAATAATTCAACAAGGATCTTCCTCAGCCAAATAGCCTCATAAGGTTCTTGACTAACAACCATGTACTATACTTTTGCTGAAGTGAATGCAACTGATCTTTGCTTCCTATTGTACCAGGAAACTGTTGTTGAGTCGATGTTCAAGATTCCCCCCAATGTGATCTTCCCATATGGTGGACTCCTTCCCTAATATTCATCTGTGAAGCATTGCAACTTCACTCCCTCTATATATTTGTACCAAAGACCAAATTGAGCGGTACCTCTAAGGTATCTCAACACATGTTTAGTTTCCTTCGAACAAATTTTGGTTGGCTTAGCCATTGCTTGACTAAGAGGTTAATTATAAAACAAATGTCAAGTCATGTGGTCACCAAGTACATAAATGAACCCGCAAGCTTCCTGTAAATGGTAGCCTCTACCACTTCGCCTGAAGTAGCAAATGCCTCCCTCCAATTCCTTGCTAGAGGAGTCTCCATGGTTTTTTTTCTCTCCATGTGAAACGTATTTAGTATCACATTGGCATAACTTCCCTAAGAGACAAACAGTTCCCCGCCTCCTTTACAAATTTCCAAACCAAAGAAATAATGCATGAGCCCCATGTATTTCATCTCAAATTCTCTTGCCAAATCCCCTTTGCTAGATTTTATCATGTTTTCATCACTTGTTAGAATTAAATCATTGGCATATATTACTATAATCAATAATTTACCTTCGACGACAATATGGTAAAGGTTTGCAACTGCATCCCTTTTGGTAAATCCCAACATCGTTAAATAGTTGTCAATCCTGGTGTACCAAGCACGAGGTGGTTGTTTCAATCCATACAATACTCGCTTGAGTATGCACACACGAAACTTTCTGTTGAAGGTCTCAAATCCTTCTCACTTCTCTATGTACACCTCTTCCTCAATCACTCTGTTGAGGAAGGGTGTCTTCACATCTATTTGATGTATCTCCCATCCCATCTACACTGAAAGTGTTAGAATAGATATGGTTGAAGAGTACATTGATACAAGAGGAAAGGTATCCTCGTAATCAATTCCATCCACCTGAGAGAACCCCTTGGCCACAAATTTGGCCTCGTGTTTCTCAACACTCTGATCTACTACTTGCTTCACCTTGTAGATCCACCTAAAAGCTACCACTCACTTGTCCTCTAGCCTTGGGAAAACTTTCGAAGCACTTTTCTTGATAATGGAATCATACTCCTATACCATGGCATCAACCCATATGAGTTTTTACACTGCTTTCTTGAATGAGAATGCCTCAGTCTCTACACTCTCACTCATCAGATCCATGTAACCATTATACCTATCTAGTGACCTCCTCTATTTGTGCTATGATGTGGTGCTCCAAAATCCTCTCTAGCATCATGCATCAATATGTCAGTTTCTCTAGTGCACTTCCTCCCATCTTTAGATGTCTCTGCATGAATGGGTGCATTCACTCTCTCATCCTCTAATTGTGGCTGCTCCACAACATCTTGAGGTTCTTTCTTCGGAGCTAACAACTCCTCAATTGCATGCAACTAAAGCTTCCTCTCAACGGAACATCTCATGGCCTTCTCTTCATCGAACTTCACATCTCTACGAACAACTTTCATCCTTTGAGATGGTAGGTACACCTCATAGGTGTGAGGTGTATCTGTGTATCCCACAAATATTCCCAACTTTGCTGTCGGTTCTAGATTTTTCCTTGCATCCTTGGAAACATCACAGTAAACTGATGAACACAATATTTTGAAGTGTGCCACATCTGGTTTCTTACCTGAAAAATATTCTTCCAGTGTACTCATCCCGAGAATCTAATGAGGACTCTTTTTCTTCACAAGCACCGTTGTTGCAATGCCCCACTTAATCTCATCATGCAAATTTTATTAATGTTTACATTACCTGAAAATATTGAGAAATATTGTTGAATAACTTCATCTGGGAAACTATAAATTTATTTACTAATATAAAATTTCTTATTGCTATTATTCAAACTCCCAACTTGTCTTCTCAGTTTGAATCTTGGGTAGGATATGGTCTCCTTCCATTATTCCAAATTTTATATATATTCATCTCACATTCCCCAAGGTAATCTCACATTTACATGGGAGAAGATTGTTGACCTAGGTTGTCATTGATGTCAATATGGCAATATTCGGGATACTAGAGGATGACATGAAGCCAAGGGGATGCAGAGCAGATTCATGAAGAGACAGGAGCAAGGCCATCAGGATAGCCAAGCCATAAGAAAAGAGGAGTTACCTAAGGAGGCATATCAAAGCATATTATAGGATATCAAAGCAAGAGAGGCATTCATATATGCAAGGAGGTCTTTGAAAGACACTGCCAAGCCAAAGGAGCCACATTGGACTAAAAGGAGCTGCAAGAGGAACCATATAGCAAGGAGGCATATCAGAGACATCAGGAGCCATCGAAGGAGCAATGGACGCGTTTAACAGCAAACCAAGGATGCAGAGAGATATCAAAGCAAATAGGAGTACATAGATCTACCAGAGGAGCAGATGGAGACGAGAGGAGCTAACAGAGCACGAAGCACCACCATCAGAGCCATAAAGGAAGCATACAGAGTTAGAGGAGCCAAGAGGAGCACAGAAGAGGAGCCAAGTGGAGAACACAGAGTGCTGTAACACTATCCATGGCATAAACATGCATATGGCGGAAAAGACCTGCATATGCATTTAACGCAAACAAAGCTATTGGAGGCGAAAGAATTAGACTCATATGCAAATACATTGATGGAGTGAAAAGGTAGAGATTATGTTGTATGAGAAGAATACATTATCGGAGGAGAAAACCCATATAAATATTCTTTAACACTATTGGCGAGAACACTGTTGAAAAAGTTGGAGAAAAGTTGTTGAAACACCAATTTCTCCATTGCTGAAACACCAACACTTGTAAAATAGTTGTCGATACACCAATTTCGGCATTGCTGAAACACCAACCTTTTCCGCGACGACATTATATTTACAACACATGAGGAAGCTAAAGCGAATGGAGGAGGGAAGCCAGAAGGTCGAGCGAGTGTTGAGGAAGCCAAAGAGCCATTAAGTAAGCAGAAACGAATGGACAATGGCATGAAAATGTATAAAACAGTAAAACAGAGAACTGTTGTTGCTGTTGGTGTTGTGAAGAACCAGAATGTATGGTAGCAGAAGCAGCAAAAGTGGTTAAGCGTTGTATGAAGTTGCTGGTGAACGCTGGTGAAGGCTGCTGCAGCTGTGGAACGTTGTTGAAATACGCTGGAGGAAATAGAGGCCCTGTGAGGGTCCAACAAAATAGAAAGAGGGTGCAACAGAACATAAAGAGGGATGAAGGACCAACAGGATAGTAGGCAGTCGAAGGGGAGAAATAGCCAACAAAGAAACAGTCATGCTAAAACATTCACTGTGACAATGAGGACATAAGCTTGAACATAAAGTTGTTATTTATACAGAGTTTAGTGCAGCTAACGGTAGACTGAGTAAAGCTGTGTGAAGACATTATCAGAGAGTACAAAGACTATTGGAGACTCTGTGTGGACAGTATGGAGAGTTGTAAAGACTTCTCCATAAGAATATTGGTTGTCATTGATGCTATAGCATGGAGACTACAGTGAAGCTGTAAAGAGATATAACTCAGTAGAGAAGAGTTCTGAGAGCAGAATATTATTACTAAAAGTGTCTTGACAAGACTAGATTGGAGTTCTTGGGCTAGTGCCTCAAAAGCAAGTAGGATTGGAATCCTTGGGGTTGATGCCTCAGAAATAGGAAGGGTTGAAGTCCTTGGGAGTTTGTTCTCCTAAGTCCAAGATTGGTGTCTTGGCAAAATAGAGTTGGTGCTTTAGAGGTTGGAGCCTCACCAAAGTCCAAGTTGGAGCTTGGCAACTAATTGCAACCATCTATATATTGCATCTATTTTACTGCATAGTTTATATTAATAAAAGCATTTATTCTTTTTGTTCATCTTGTGTTCTGAATATATATGTTTTAGCTGATAAAAAAATAGTGGGAAAAAGAAATACTGATTCACCCTCCCCTCTCAGTATTTCCAACAAAGACATGGTCCTCTCCAACTAATTATCAATATATATATTCGTCTCACATTCCCAAATGTACTCTCACATTTACTTGGGAGAAGACATGGTCCTCTCCAACTAATTATCATATTCATCTCACATTCCCAAATGTACTCTCACATTTACTTGGGAGAAGACATTGTCCTCTCCAACTAATTATCAAGTTATATATATTCATCTCACATTCCCAAATGTACTCTCACATTTACTTGGGAGAAGACATGGTCCTCTCCCATTAATTACCCAATTTTATATTGATATCACATTTCCAAATGTACTCTCAGATTTACTTTGGAGAAGAGAAGTAAATTGTAAGGATGAGGGAGAAATTAATGACATTTATGAGAGGTGGTTGAGGTGGAGAAGAGAGGAAGGGCATAAAAGGAGAAGGAGGAAGGGAGAAAGGATGATGTGGGGTCTTGCTTAGGATTTTAGGTTGGCTGTGATTTGTTTTTGGAGACCTAGGGAATATGTGGAGGTTTCTTGGGTTAGTTGTGAGGAGGCAAATATTGTTTATCTTGGTCATGGACACACACACTACATCTGGTTGGACTTGTGCTCGAAGGGCTAGGGAACTTGTGGAGGTTTCCTAGGCTATGAATTATTCCCTAGTTGGCTGGGAGGTAAATCCAGTTGGGTTAGTCGAGAGGAGCGTTTCAATAGGAGCAACAACTCAAGGGAATCTCCACCGACCACCAATACAGGTATTCCTCTATGCATAGATTACTCATGTAGATTATTGAATTGAAATGTTCACTATAAGTTATAGGCATTAGAATGTAAATGGTAAATTATCATTGTTTAAATCTCCTGAAAGAAAGGATAAAATTATCATTTTTTAAATGTCTGGTAAGGAAGTAAATTATTGCCACTTATTGCTTTTAATTCCCAGAGAAAATAGATATGTTAAAAGACCCCAGGAAAGGGTCTTACACGTGGTATCAGAGATTTGGTTCAAAATCTGGACCCGAAGCCCACTAAACCCACAATTCATACTTTCCACAAGTCTCCTTGTCATTACTAATGCCAAGAATCTCTATTCCATTCGCATTTAGTTTGAATCTACCATTTCCTCCACCAATCTGATGGCAGAGTCAAACTGCTTGACAACCATTGTCATACTGTGATTTTTTTCTGCATTTCATTGAAAACTGCTCTCTTTTCTACTTCCTGCAATTTCCTATTCTACCAGGGTTCATGCTACTGGTTATGTTTTTCTTGAGTATCAGTGCATTGCATTACAATCTAGGTATTTTCTAATTCTTTGCATAAAGGAAGTTTGTTTTTCTTTTTTTTTGTTGCAGCACTGCATGCTATTTCATTATCACTTCGTTTTTTTGTGCCTAATAGGCCAATCCTTGTGCATGGTTGAGTTATCATTTTTTGGGTTTGCATGATCTTTTTAGTATTCAAATTATTTAAGAAATACGTTTCAAGGGCCTCTACTCCAAATAACAGACTTCCTTGGCTTTTGGGTAGGTTGGGATGGTATCTCTTTCACTAAAATATCCTCTGACCTGTAGCTAGCTCTTTAGAATTTGTAACTAATACCAAATTAGTAGGGCAATGGGTGGATCTCAGTAAAAATGGAAACCAATGGACCGTTGAACTCTCATTAAACTTCTTCATTGAACCATTTGTTTATTCATTCACTGCATCTTATATGTTTGAAATTTGTTTTATAGGGTTGGGGAGATCAGAATGAGAGTGCTGCCCAGGTGGATAGATTAACACTCTGTTACTTTCACCACTGAAAAGAAAACTTGTTTAGCTTTCTACTTACTCAATGACACTCATTTCAAGATAAGGAAATTGTCTCGCGCTCCATTAAATGTGCATTTTTCAGTATGAAATTGTTTTAAAAAATATGTTCAAAGAGGTTCCACCACAAAGACCATACTGTCATCAGATTAGGGCTAGGTTAGAGGTGTATCTATTATGCCAAAATTCACTAAGACTTGCACCTAGCCTTTTTGCATGATAAAATAATTCCAAATTCATGGGGAAATGGGCAGATCTCAGTGAAAATGTAACCCTTGTGTGCTGCTTAACAATCTATTGACTTCTTCATTGAATATTTTCTCTGATCACTACATTTTCCCTTTTTCCTTTGAAAGTCATCGCATATAGACAGATTACAATGAAAGTGGAACTTTTTTTAGTAGTCTAACAGAGTAGACTGTTCAAGCCCATGTTTTAGCAGGTCACCAATTTGACCATAAGGTCCTTTACTAGTTACTGCCTGTTTCTCAGATGTTGTGTCAATTGTTGACCCAACATCACCTCCACATTTATGCCTTGAATCCTCAGGTGAAGCAAACCATGAGCTTGAACTAACCACTTGGTCTCTTCCACTTCCACTAACACCATTGTCATCTCATTGCAATGCTACACAATTATTTTCCCATTCTAGTAAAACAACATTCCATCTCCCATGCATTCTTCTAAAAGTTCTTCCAAGTGTTTATGTCAGTTAGGGAAACCATTAAACGCATTGCTAGGGTGATAGCCAATGCTGTTGCATTTCCCACATTAGAAGATAGAGATCTATATTGGCTAGAATAGGGGAGAAAAGTGAACACGATTTATGAACTTGGTAAAACCATCTAGTATGCTCTTTAGAGCCAAATGCTAGTAAGAAAAAGTTTTCTTTGGATCAACACAGTTAATGCTTTGCAAAATTATTCTAAAGCACATCACCATGCGTTGATCATCATCTCTTCCATCAACCTTCTGATACCGTTTGGTTGGCTGACATATGAAGAAAAAAAAGGGTCTTACAATATCTTCTGATATCTGTTTTGCATTCAGAGAAATATCTTCTGTTGAATTAAGAGATCATTTCTCTTGAGTAGAAATCAATTAACTGTCATCAACACCTTGCCACATTCAAAGTTCAAACAAATAAATAAGAAATAAGTTTTCTAGAATATTCAGAGTGCAATCTACTATCAGTATTGATGCCAAGTAAACCCCTCTGAAGAACTAGTTTAAAGTATTATGTGTGTCTTCCAATCTACCTTGCTTGCAAAGACCATTTATAAGGTTGTTGAAGCTTCAATAACAGGTAGAAAACCCAATTTTTGCATTCTAAATTGCAACTTTAATGTTGTATCTAAGAATTAGTTTAAGATAACATTGTAAATAGAGGAATTAGATACAACATATTTCTCCTCCATTTCGTCATACTAATGCATGACAAAATCTGCATCTTTTTTGCATAAACAATAAATAAACATATTGCAAGTCTTGACATCATAACCTATTTTTTTTTTACAAAGATGTTGTTCACAAAGAGTTTCTATTCAATTATGATGTTTCTATATTCACAAGGATACCATCATCATCATTCTTGAAAATATTTAGTTTTATCCATAGATTTGGATCCACACTGACAAATTCACACTCCATAACAAATATAAGATGTAGTATTTGACACATTTAAAAAAAGAAAAAGAAAAAAATGGGTGGAACTTATCTTAGCCTATTACATCTCCATCACCTTGAGAAGGAAATGCAAGAGAGTTATTCAGGTCATCAATAACATGCTCAAAAATTATCCTCATCGTTCAGGCCGACTGTATTTTTTGTTCCTTCAAAATCATATTCGGAAGATTCCGTTTACATCAAATTTAACGATGGGTGGATCTCATCAACTGTTGTAGTTTTATAGACAACTGAGTCTGAAAGAGATAAGGTTTCCTAACTACTTCAAATAGGCGATTATCAACATTTTCCTCATAGTCTTACATCTTGCAGCCCTTATTGGAACATCTTACCACTCAATCCCTAGAGTAAAGGACTAATAAATCCTCCCAATTTTGTTCCTAATTTCAACAATCAACGATTGATTTAATCTTCCCATTGTACCTTTAGTTTCTCCAATGCTCATAGAAGGTTTCCCAGCACTAATGGTATCAGTATTTATGCCATTATCCCCTGATGAAAATTATATATTTTGTGCAGAACTAGATGAAACATTTTTGCAGAAATGTACAAGACCAACATCTGCTACTATGAAATGACACAGGCTCTAGATGCTTAAATAGACTTTCCTTTTGGGCCCTTCACCACAAACCGAGTTTTAAAATGTCACAACTCACTTGATATTTATCCCTAGAAAAAAATCATCACATGTGAAGATTAAGGTTTTGATGAAGCGAATAACTTGTTAACGAAATTTTTTAATTGCATGTCCTTAGCCCAACAATATAGATTTTGATGCACCATAATTTTTAATCATGTGCTAGAGAGCATGCTCAAAGCTTTGCTTTTAGTGAAACTTGAGTTCACAAGAATCGATGCCAGTCAAATTCTAGACCTTGCTACCAACAGAGTGGTAAAAGGAGGTACTCACATTTCATGCAAATGATGTAATTCCTCTTTCATTGTTTTATCTCGTCTTATTCAAACTTCTAAGTCTAGAATCAATGATTGTCTTACCCTTCACACAAGGGTATTGTATAATACGAACTTCCAAGTCTATAATGAATGATTGTCTTATCCTTTAGACAAGGCTATTATGAGTTAGAGAAGTGCATCTACTTCTTATTATACCCTTCCAAACATTTTTTTTTGGTTGAATGAGACATACTTAAAAGGAGTACCTAGATATTGTTGTAAAAGGATTTCTATTACAAACCTGATAAAAATCTAGCAGAAATTTCAGGCATCAACTGAGTGATATTTGGTGTCAACAAATTTTGACAGCCATAAAGAAGTTTGTTATAAGATTAGACAGCTCCTACTTGAAAACGTGTTAATGTTAATGTGTAGAAATCTTCTCCATTTATAGTCATAGAACCCATACTCACCTTTGTTCAAAGGGTGTACATGATAGAGACTGAAATCGGTATCAAAACTATTATCTTAACTACATATTAGTATAATTTTGGTGCTTTCTCTTCTCCACTGTTTCAAAAGTTACCAGATTTAACACTACAATAATCCATTCAAAATTTATAAGAGATACTCAAGGATCTTCTGTTGTACAAAAATAGCAAATAGAGGAGTATTTGGCAAGATTATTTTCCCTTCATAGTTATAAAACATAATATCTATTATAATTTATAAGTGATGGCCAAAATAAAATCCCTATATGTTGCTCTCGTAGAGATATTCAAATTACTGGAAAGAACGGATAAAAATTTTCCTGCAACTACTCACCCAGGACTCAAATTAGCCATGTTGATCCTCAATGTATATTAGTAAGGATTATGATAGTAGTTCACGCCTATAATACACACAAAGGGAATTCAGACAAACCATCGTCTCTCCAAAACAGTGACTAATATTTTCACAACTGGTTCCTTCAAATTTACTGATGCCACAATACCATGTCTTTTTCAGATCACTTCAAATTCACCGAATGTTTTCAAGCAATGGTCATTATGAATTAGTCACCATAGGTTCTGACATATGACAGGGAGATATATCCACTGGTTTTCGATAGATCAACTACCACTTTGCACATTTCCAAGAGTTTATATGCTAAGAACTACTCCACTTTTAATCAGGTTGTTGGAAAAAAAAATTGTTTCATATTTTAACATTATCAATGCCAACCCTGACTTGTGACTCTTCGAAATAAATATTAAAACAGTTCAGTAATGTGGTTATTAAGGGGCAAGAGTCATATGATACATGTATCAAGGTAGGTTTGATCCATATGAACTTCACTACTTTAAGTTACAGAAATTACTGGAAACCTCCTTCCAGGCCTGCAGATTACAGATGCCTGTCAACACTTGTATCCTTTAATAATCTAGTTTGCAATGTCGTCTCATTCAGTATTTTGGTGTTCAAGAGTCAAGACCAATAAAAATGCATGAATCTTTCTATGACTACTTATATTGTCAAAACATCAGCTCTAAACCTTTGAACACCAAGCAAACAGAATTGAGTGCCTGGTTACTGGATTAAAAATTCTCGCATTGCTACAGTGCATATTGGCTTCTCTTACCCAAAACATCTCCCACAATCCCCCCGTAAATAGAAAATTATTGTTGAAACAATGGAAATGGTTTTCATCCCTCTTATTTGAGAATTTGTACGCTAACTTTATGGAACTGTTGTAGTTACCATAAACATATCTTAGTACATTGGCTATCTGAATGGCTGGTCTAGGATATGAAAATCCTAGAAGAAAAGGTCAAATTCTCCCCTTTTGGAGTGTTCCTACTCTTCCAAATCCATATCAAGCAATATGAGATTTGTGTTAGGCACATACCTTGCCAGGTTCATACGTTTAGCCAAGCTCTCCAACACTGCAAATATTTTTTTGATTGTGGATGCAATCTATCTCCTTCAACAAATGAATCAACCACATTATTAACTTCAGTCAAGTTGGATCCTTGATTCTTTTTCAACTGTCTATCTTGCATCAATGCTCTAACCTTTGCTACTCCATCCCATCTGGAAGCTGTAGAATAGATGTTTGAAAGAAGTACATAATATTTGGTATGTTTAGGTGCTAAGTCTAAAATGGTGTTGTGTTACATAAATAGAGGATGATGAAACCACTTACTGTGAGATGTTTCCTTCAACAAAATGTTTGTTCTCGCTTTCCTTTTGAATAGGTGAACTAGTTGGGGCGAGCTCAATTGGGCTAGACTTGAACAACTTCATGGATTTGTTATAAGTTATTATTGGCATTTCTTTCAGATGAGGATCTCCACATACATCTACAGCTTTAACGTTAGCATTTGTAGATATCCTACAAGAAATTTTCAATTTCATAAGGACAGTTTATCTAACTACTATGAGCTGGATAATGCTAACATTAATTAATCTGATCTAGTTTTACTCGTTGTTTTGGATGGAGTATTTTATTAGTCATGTTCTTCCATGAGGGTGAACATTGAAAGGAATTGACCATTTGATGGACATTCTTGTAGAGTTTCAGTATATACTAATACAACGAAGATTCATTATGACATAGATATGAAATACCTGTGGTATTTTTTTTGATGCCAACCTCAGTGTCTATTAAATATATGGATGGTGTGAACAATATTTGCACTGAAAATTGGAGTTTTGAGCCAGTAATTTAAACCCAAAATATGTCCTAACCTAAAGAATGTAGTCGGTCTTATTTTACATATGAGAGTGCCTTTTTCGGACGATAGTAGATTACCATTATTCTTATTTAAGATATAGTATATTTTCTATTAGGATAGTAGGATTATCTTTCTGATAGTATATTTGTCATTATTCATAGAGGAACTCATAATAACAAATCTCAAATTTGAGAAGTAAAATGACTATGAAGCACGGGAATTCAGATTAGGATGTGATGAAATATCTTATATGTCACGTTAATGATTATTCTATGGGTGGTGGAATTATCTAGTGAAAACATAGATTGAATACCATGTACTTGTGTAAGGCTTACTATGATAGTTGTTTTTAATCTTCTTAAATTAAATAAGAAAATCAATTCGTAGAGAATTTGGGATTTTAGAATGGAAGCTTATTTAGTCAATAAAAGACCAATGAAAAATATTAGGATACACTTTTACCCTTATTCTAGTGTTGAATAAAAATGTCGTGAAAAAAATAATATGTCTCTAGTTTTGGATAAAAGGACCCTCAACTTTCTTCGCAACTTTTGTGGTCACTAGCCACTTGTGAAAGGTGTAGGCATATTTAGAAATGCAGTGCCATTTAGAGGTGAAATACTAATAGCAGTAGGGAAAAAACAATTATTCCATTCGTTTATTTATTTCTCATTTGTCTGGTTATATTGTGAGCTACAATATATATCATGAAATTGTTTTAGTACTAGTAGACAATGATTAAATATATAATAAATTTGAACCTTTGAAATTTAGAGGACATTTCTCTCAATTTACAATAATAATAATAATAATAATAATAAAGTATGAAAATCATGCTGAAAACAGTTTCTGAAGTCTTGAGTCTTTTATTTTTAAGTTAACTACTTGGTTTGGAAGTTGAAAAACAACTAAGTGGAAGAGTGGGACTTTTATAGTCACTGAGGCATTAAAGAAATTATATGCATGAAACTTATTCTAGAACCTTCTAGTGGAATTGATAGTACACTAATTCGTTTCTTACCACCTTATAGCATATCCGAGTTCAAATGATATTTTCCATCACAGACAGTTGAATCTGTTTCAACTCTAATTGTTATCGAGGGGTTCCACAAAGATGTCACATGAGAGTTTATGATGCCCATTTTGACGTAGATAGCTACCTATGTTAAGGTTCTATTTTTCAGTTCCATGTTGTTATTTATGAACATTATATAGATTTGGTTGGACACATGAAAATCAATTGATGGATTTGGCATTGATGATGGAAATGTTGGATGTATGACCAAATGTATGACTTACTTGGGTACAATTTATCTAGTGCATGACTTGTCAGAGTTATTGTTGCGTCATATAGGTCTTAAGTAGATATGATTTATCTAATCAATGGCTTAGTGAAATTATGATTTATCTAATGTAAGATTTATTTCCAGTATGAACAACAAAAAGTGGCACGTGGATACTGGACTTAATAAACATGATGTTTAAGATCATGTATCTATATATATTTTGTGGTTATATATATGCATGGATGAGAACTAAACTACAGATTGGAAAGAACCGTATGATAACCAAGATATACTATTCCATTGGGGGAAGGTCGAGATGGCCAATGAGGAAAGGTACGATGTATATTGTTCTATTACATTTGGTATCTACTTGATATACACTCATATGACATGAGTAAAATATAAATGATAGGTGGCAAGACTATCTGACTGGATTATTCAATGATAAGTCCAACCAGTGTTGTAGTGTGGTCCGTATTAGGGTGTTGCCCCTAGTTGTAAGGAGGGGTGGAGGCATTTCCCACCATGTATGCTTCGAAACCTGGAATCGTGGGAGGGCAGTGGTGGACACGCTCCCCTAGACGTGTGATGACGATTACCAGTTGCTTGCTGGAGAAGTTAGGTCGATGTAGTCAATTCTTCCACCATGTTGGTTTTATCAGTGGTTAGATTGGTATAGCCGATGGCACCGTATAAAGCAGTAGAGGATGGATAGGGCAGGAACGGAAGTATGTCATGATGGATAGGAGGATATAGATTAGTTGGAGACTCGTGGGGGAAAGTAATGTCATTGTCTGACTTATCAATTTTGCTAATATAACTCTCTCGATATTTTTTTATGCCTTTGAACTCCTTATATCTTTTCACTCTAACTTCGATATGAAGTTTTCTGAAGGAGTGGTGTATGTAATGCCCCACTTAATCTCATCATGCAAATTTTATTAATGTTTGCATTACCTGAAAATATTGAGAAATATTGGTGAATACCTTCATTTGGGAAACTATAAATTTATTTACTAATATAAAATTCATTATTGCTATTATTCAAACTCCCAACTAGTCTTCTCAGATTGAATCTTGGGTAGAATATGGTATCTTTCCATTATTCCAAATTTTATATATATTCATCTCACATTCCCCAAGGTATTCTCACATTTACTTGGGAGAAGACATGGTCCTCTCCATCTAACTATCGATATATATATATTCATCTCACATTCCCAAATGTACTCTCACATTTACTTGGGAGAAGACATGGTCCTCTCCAACTAATTATCAATATATATATTCATCTCACATTTCCAAATGTACTCTCACATTTACGTGGGAGAAGACATTATCCTCTCCAACTAATTATCAACTTATATATATTCATCTCACATTCCCAAATTTACTCTCACATTTTATTGGGAGAAGACATTGTCCTCTCCAACTAATTATCAATTTATATATATTCATCTCACATTCCCAAATGTACTCTCACATTTACTTGGGAGAAGACATGGTCCTCTCCCATTAATTACCCAATTTTACATTCATATCACATTTCCAAATGTACTCTCAGATTTAATTCAGAGAAGAGAAGTCAACTGTAAGGATGAAGGAGAAATTAATGACATTTATGAGAGGTGGTTGAGGTGGAGAAGGGAGGAGGGGCATAAATGGAGAAGGAGGAAGGTTGAAAGGAGGATGTGGGGTCTTGCTTATGATTTAAGGTTGGCTGTGATTTTTTATTTATTTATTTAATTTTTTATTTATTTTTTTTATTTTATTTTTTTTATTTTTTTCAAACCTAGGGAACATGTGGAGGTTTCTTGCATTAGTTGTGAGGAGGGAAATATTGTTTATCTTGGTCTTGGACACCGACACTACATCTAGTTAGACTTGGGATCAGAGGGCTAGGGAACCTGTGGAGGTTTCCTGGGCTAGGAATTATTTCCTAGTTGGCTGGAAGGTAAATCGAGTTGGGTTAGTCGAGAGGAGCGTTTCAACAGGAGCAGCAGCTCAAGGGCATCTCCATCGGCTACTAGTACAGGTATTCCTCTATGCATAGATTACTCATGTAGATTATTGAAATGAAATGCTCACTACAAGTTGTGGGAATTAAATGGTAAATTATCATTATTTAAATGTCTGGTAAGGAAGTAAATTATTGCCTCTTATTGCATTTAATTCCCAGAGAAAATAGATATGTTAGAAGACCCTAGGAAAGGGCCTTACAGTTGTGTTGCATGCTTCAACCCGCAAGTTCAACAATATGCCCTGATCAGGTAACATTTCCCTTGAAGCTCCCATGATACTTATGTTGTTTCTTTATGAAACCCCATTTTGGTGTGGGTTATTGGGTGTTATTAAATCTCATTGAATTCATTTTCATGCACATAAGTTCTTGAACTGATTCGACACGTATTCTCCACCATTTTCGCTCCTAAGAACCTTAACTTTCCTACCTGTGTCTTTCTCAAAAAGTGATTAAATTAAGAAAAACTGAGAGTGCATGGTCCTTCTTCTGCATTAAGAATTTCCAGCACTTACATGAGATATCATCTACAAATGTAACATAATACCTATTCTTGTTCGTGAAGGCTATCGAGAACGGTCCATAGACATCTGAGTGAAATTTTTCAAGAATGGCTTGCGCTAAAATGTGCTTATCATGAAATGTAGATTTGGTGTAATTCCCCAATGTACACCCTTTGCATGTATCTCATTGCTCTAGTGCAACCTTTGGAAGTTCTGTAGAAATATTTACGTGATCTTCAAAGCTCCATGGTTAAAATGGCCAATTTGCCTATGTCATAATTCACTGATGTCTCGGCTCTACACCTTGTTTCATTTTATGCTCAAAGAAGCACAATATTCTACGTCCAATTTGTAGAGACTCTTCTCCTGAGCCCCAATCCACTTCACGTGTCCTGTGGCTATGTGATGAAGGAAATCTTTTCCTTTTCTAGATATCACATCATAGCCATGAGCCCCATGGGTTAGCTCAATTGGATGACTTCCCAATGCTAAGTACCTCGCCAGTTGGTAGGTCATGTCATCAAATCTCCTCGACGTCGTTGGGGTTAGGCCCTTCTTGTTTGGCCGACAGGTAGATCCCTTCGGGTTGATCTACCTGGATTTTCCCATGGATGTAGCAGCCGCCCAGTGTCCATGAACCACCCTTAAAACAGTCACATAATAGCCATGGTATTCTAGCATAGCAACTAAAACTAAATTCTTCTCCAGGCCGAGAACATAAATGAAATATTTTTATTTGAGAGGAGAACCAGACTCCCTCTGAAAAGTAACTGTACCGATGTCGGTTGCACTATACCTTCCATCATCTTACATATCGATGTGTATGTAGAGGTCCTTCTTCTCCAAGTCGTTGAAACATTCTTTGTTGTCAGTCATATGGAATGAGGCTGCACTATCCAAATACCACACACTATCCATCATTGATGTCAACATGCATGTAATGAGGGTGATATCCAACTCAAATTGTGAAGCAAGAGCTTCACCTCCAGCTCCTTCTCATGGCTTCTTTTTGGCCTTCTTGTGTGGAAACTTTGTGGCACAGTGTCCCAACTCATGATATTGAAAACATTTAATCTTCGACAAATCCTTCTTCTTACCCTCCTAACTAGAATCTCCTTTGGATTGGAATTTATTCCCTTTCCCTTTATTTTCCTTTCCAATGAAGGCACAGTTCTCCTCATCATCATGCTTGGATGAGGTTCCATCTCTGGTGTTCTGCCTTATCTCTTCTTGCACTAAGTCAGACCAAAACACTCCCACTCTGGTAGCTTCTCCCTCACATTTATTGAATATTGGTAGTTGTGCTAGCTCTTGGAAAGGACTAGAAGTGCTACGTTGACTAGATCATCTTCAGCAACCGTAACACCAACACTCCCAATCTCATCTCAACATTGGGTGAACTTGCTCAAGTACTCTGGTATTGTGTCACCCTTCTCCATCTTGATTTTTTGAAGCTTGTCCTTCAGTACCAACTTCTTATGGTCACTTTTGTTCTGAAACAAGTCTATCAAGGCCTTCCACATTACATATGGATTCTCCTTCCCATGAAGGTTTGAGAAATATGAGCTTGAACTCCTTCCAGTAAGACCCTTCTTTCCTTGGCTACATTCTTCTTCCATTTTGCCAGTTTTTGGGCATCAACAATATTTGGTTTTGGAACATTGTTATCAATGTATTCCTTCAATCCATTATCTTCCATTACTTTTTCCATATGACCCTTCCAAGCAATGTAATTAGATCTACCCTCAAGCGCATACTCGAGCCTCAGGCCATAGAACTTCATCTTGATCATGTTGCTAGCTCTTGAGAATAGATCTGCAAAACTCATTCCTACTACAAAGACAAACTCATATTATTCTCTTCTATTGTGATTTCAACTCCTATACCATGTCCAAATTCCTTTTAGACTCAAATCGCTAATTGTATTTTTCTAAAACAATAGACTTGAATCTACTTTGCCTTCTACGGAAACAATTAAACAATCGTGAAATCATGAAGCATAAAAGAGAAAGAATTGAATCAACACATTACATAATTATTTCCTATGGAAATCCATAGCTAGAAATCCCTACTATCTATATATTGCATTAGTTAGAAAATATGAGAATATTACAATTCATTTCTCAAGCCTGAGCAACCTTTGCACTATTTGTATATGTCTCACTACTTCCCAGATAAGCCTTTGCCAACACTTAACAGAATTTCTTCTTGCCCAATTCTCTATTTCTTTGTTTTGTTTCCTTGGTAATTAGCCCCTATTAGTTAGGGAAATTCCTCATCCACAAATACACAATACATCATAGGCCTTCCTCTGACTGTATGCACCACCTGTACAATTTGGATGATTACATAATTGATAGTACACTGCACTTGGACTCCAATATCAACTGGGTAACTCATATACCACACATGCATGAGTTTTTTTTTACTGAATTATCACTTAAATGGTTGAACACTGAAGCTTCTCTCCACTGCTCTACCTCCTACTAGTTTGTCGTTAGAACTAGTTTAACTGAATTTAACTCAGTCAAACTGAATTAATTAATTACAACTCAAAATAACCACAACAAGGGCTCCTATAAAGTAGGATCCACTCTACATGACTCAAGTTAGACCCTCAACTCAAATTAACTAAGCCAACTAAGTAAAACTAACTTAGTTAACTCATACAAGTTGGCATGTGATGTGGAATTACAATTTTCTTCTAATTTAATTCAAGGGAAAAATAAATTAGAATCTTTATTGGTGCCATTTTCAATAGCATGAACTTCTAGCTCCAAAGGACGATCCTCAGGATGAGATTCAAGAGGGTTTGGAGTAGCCACGGGCAGAGTATTTCACCTTACAGTTACACTCGTTACATGGCCCTCATGACAAAGCTCATTGAGACAAAGCCTTATTCATTTAAGGAAGCAATTTCTTAACCTGTTTGGGTTGATGCCATGGTGGAAGGATATGAATCCATCATGAATAAAAGTGTATGGGAGGTGGTGTTGAGACGAGAAGGGAAATCAGTGGTTGATTCCCAATGAATCTACAAAGTGAAGCACGCATCGAATTGGAGCATCGAGAAGTACAAGACCAAATTTTTTGCAAAAGGAATTCTCAAATGGATGGAGAATATGAGAAAAAATTTGCACGAGTTCCTATATATTCCTCAATTAGATCCATTTTAGCATTGATTGGGCAAACGGTGGTGAAAATACACCATATGGATGTGAATGATACCTTTCTTAACAGTGTTGTTGAGGGGGGAATTTACATAGAGTAGCAATGAGGATTTGTGACATATGATTGAGAGTCGCATGCGTGCAAACTCAAGAGAGCATTGTATTGTATCGATAATGCACCTTAATCATGGTACACCCGAATCGATAATTATCTGAGTGGATTGGGATTCACCAAAAGTGATTTAGATGTAAACCTCTATCACATTGTGGTAGATGGTAATTTGTTTATTCTTGTTTTATATGTTGATTATTTAATATTGAGAGGTGGTGATAAGTTTATTCTCTCTTGCAATGAAGATATTGTAATAGAATTTGAGATGAAAAACATGGGCCTAATGCATTACTTTCTCGGGCTGAAAGTATAGAAAGGTGATGGGTAATTGGTTGTTTCTAATGGGAATTATGCCTTTAAAATACTTCAGATATTTCACATACAGATTTGTAAGCCCATTGACATGCCTCTAACTACAAACTTGGGGAAGGAGAATGCCACTTAAGGTAAAGAGGTTGATGCTACCATTTACAGGTAGTTTGTGGGGTATTTGATGTATGTTGTGACCACAAGACTAGACATGTGCTATGAATTAAACCAACTTAGTCAAGCTATGTTGAGGACTACCAATTTGTATTGGAAGGAAGCAAAGCATGTGTTACGATACCTTAGAGGCACTACTAAGTATGTATTATGGTACATGAGGATGGGGGGGGTGATGCTCTAAGGCTTCGCCGATGTAGATTAGAGATGGAGTCCATCAGATAGGAAATGTACTTCAGGTGCTATATTTAGAATTGGGTCCACAACTATTTTCTAGTATAGCAGGAAGTATATGTTTATGGAACTTAGCTCACGAGAGGCTGAATACATGGCTACAAGTCAAGTAGCATGTGAGGCTGCATGGATGATGAAAATACTTATGTGTCTTTTTAGAGAGGAGATGGATCCAAAGGTGATATATCATAATAATCAAAGTTGCATTAAGGTCTTTGAGAATTCAATATTTTATAACAAGTCCAAGCAAATTCATATATGGTATCGTTATTTGTGTGACTGTGTGCAGAGGAGAATTATGATGCTAAAGCACATTCCAACTATGTAGAAAGATAATCACATCTTGACAAAGGCATTGCCAACAGATAAATTTGAATTCCATAAGTGCAGGATAGGGGTGGTGAAAAATCCCTCTCTTTCAAAGAGGGAGTATTACAAATGTAGCAAGAAAGGTTCAAATGGACTTTAGCCTTAGCCAATTTGAGTAAATTGAATTACCACATCAACAGGACAACTTTGAGGAGTTATCCAGTGTGCCATGGATCTTGTCACTCATTTAGCTTAGTAAATTCGATTTAGAGGGCTTGGAGTTCAGTTATGCATGTGTGATTGTTAAATTTTAGCAATCCAATTTAGTTATTTTCAGTGGTATTAAGTTAATTGACCTCTAATGATTGATAGAGCCAGTTGAAGGTCAATTTTGTAGTCGGACAACAATCTAACTCAGAAAATAATGTGGTTGCTCCAAGATCTAAAAATCAAAATCAATCATCTAACTGATCAATCGACCCAAAATAGATAATGCATGCAAAGAATTTGAGTTCCCCAATTGAAGTGGAGATAACAAGGCAGTGTAACATCGGTTGTAGACTAGTTTTGAGTGTACAAGTGTTGCACAAGTCAGGAGATCCTTGGGAATGACACAATCGATTTGGAGAAAATTCCTAAATAATAGGCGCCAATTTCCTCAGAAATTGCACAACTAAATAGGAGGATTGATGAGAAAATAATTAGCTAAGTGTTTTTCTAAAGTTTCTCATTGAGCAGTAGAAAAGTTATACTTTTGTAGGTTGTGCTCAGAGCTAGAGCTAGCAATTGTAATAGTTTATCAATTCAATTAATTAATGAAAAGATGCTTAAGGGGCTTTTCTTAGATGGGTTCCCTTTAAATCATTGTGTATTTGTGGTTTTTCTTATTGCATATTTATTCATGTTGTTCTAAATTATGAATTTCATTTCTTACATCAGTAAAGTAGAATTGTGTCTCTTATTTTTCAGGTCAAAATCTTGAACAGTTGTAATTTATATCAAATTTCTACATTATGCCCAATTTTCCTGCAACAGTAGCATTCAACTTCAATTTTGTTTTTCATTTTTCTTTCTTATCCTTGTCTTTGAAAATAATTCACTTTCTATTTCAGAAATTCCTTTTGTATCCTCTAATTTGAGCCTCTTTTCCTCCACCAACAGTGTTGGAATTGTCGCATCCAATGTATGTGAAGAAATTTGACTTAAGGTGAAGATGACATTGCCAAAACTTGAAGGTAGACACTTTATAAGATTGCTTTTGTGTCTTTGTTTACTACCTTAGCACCAACTTCGACTCATTATTTTATAAGTGATATTAAACTATTTACATGACTAGACATAGATGTTTCATCATTCATTTTAAGTATAAACAACTGAAATTTTATGGAAAATTTTGCATTCGTATCTTTTGCACCAAATAGTTGAATCAACTATTGCCATGCTACTTTAGATGATTTAGTGATATCAACGTGATGTAGCTATTAATATGAAAGAGCAATTGTGATAATGAACATAGCTTTGTCATTTCTACTTTCCCATTTAGGTAAGCGATGTAGCTATCAATATGAAAGAGCAATTATGATAATGAACATAGCTTTGTCATTTCTACTTTCCCATTCAAATAACTGTTTGACATTTGTAGGTGCCACTTCTGTATTCTTCACTATACCCACAAATTTGTATTCATTAATTTCATTTATACTTTTACTTTCCACCAGTAGAACTTCCGGAAACTAATTTTTTCTAAAACTATGAATTCCATCGTCCGAAAAATATTAAAAACTAACGGAAGATCAATTTTAAACCCTAATACCAAGGTAGCTTTATGCAATCATTGTTAACTCCTTTATACCTAAGAAATTACCCCAGAAGACAACAGTCCACTTTGCTAAGCAACCAACTCCTCGTCTAACAGAAAATACTTCACACGACTAGCCTAAAAAGTGTGACTGAAAAGCTGGGCTTCTACGCCACCACATCATGCCATCAAAATGGATGAATGACAATCCGATGACCATCAAATTCCTTTTGCGTTTTTGTTCACTTATTTATCTGTGGACGACTTCTATGTGTTTCCTCCATGCATAGGATGAAGATGCAGGTGTCTTTTGTGCAGATCTTCAACACTCGATATGGCACACCCATCACTATGCAACCCTCTTTTTAGCACAACAATGTATACTCACATATTCTTACAAATTCTTTCTTTCGAAGTGGTGATTTCATTTACATGGATGGCTCTTTCATTGCTCCATACATCAAGCAGCAACTCCTTGAATCGTTGGATCACAATTGATCTAGCCACACCACAGAAAGGGTCTGGCCTCTCCTTCAGTGCAATGTCTCTCTCTAAGTCTATGGCTCTCAACGGATCTCAAAGTCTTGTTCCAATGAAACATGTTCTCGGAATTGGCCCAACAACTTCCATGTGATGGGCATCTCTCATACAACAATCTCAACTACGTTTTAAATAAACACAATTCCAACCTTGCATTCTTATACTAAAAATGATTGAAAACAAAAATTTTAAAGAATTCAGACTTCTGTAATCCATAATCTTGTTTGTGGGAATAATTTCGGCAAAATCACATAAAAAAATCATTTGTCAAATGATTTTTTTATGTGATTTTGCGAAATTATTCCCACAAACACAAATTTTATTTCCCAAAAAAAGTATGTACAGTTAACACACAATTCTACATTAAAATATTACTCTAGAGTTTTTGAAATTTAATTTAACTTATTCCTAATATAAAAAGAGCAGAGAAGTTGAGAAAATTTCTCAAAATTTCTCAAACATTACCAGCCATTTACAAATATTAAAAAATAAACATTAAGTCCAAATTATATAAAATAATATATAATAAAATATTAAATATAAATTATTCATATTTTAAATATTTTTATTAAATTGTATTTTTTATTTTTCAGTATTATTTAAAAAGCGTTTCTCAAAACTTTCTCTGAATCTCACTATTCCATAAATAATTGTTAGCCGAACACGAATTTTTAGGTTAAGCTTATTTCCCTTTGAGTTGCAAATGTTGATATATTTCCTCTGCAAAGTAAAGGATCCGTCTGTAGTTTTTTCTCCAATTAAATTGTATGTTATAATATTTTTTAATAAATATGTTAACTATAAATAATATTATATATAATATTATAATATATATATTATATATAATAAAAAAACTTATGGTTAGAAACATGTTTTTTAAGAGATTTAAGTCAAAACCAAAATAATATATTATACTTTTTTAAATTTAAGTATCTATCACTATCTAAAAATTTCATGCATCATTATATAAATTATATTATATTTATATTTAATTTCATATTTAAAATATACTTTAATTGTTATTTTAATCCTGCGGTATAATTATGTGATATGCGTGATGTTTTAATTTACCATTCACAATTTTAAATGTGAAGTTCATCATTATTGGATTAAAGAATACGTTTTTAATTAATCAAAAATACCATATATTTCTAATGATTTTTTCTCTTTTGGAATTATATTTATATTCAAATTAACAAAATAAAAATAAAATTTCATTTTTTATGGAATATATATATAATTAATTTTTATTTTAGTATACGTAAATCAATTTTTAAATATGAGTTCATTATAAAATACCTTATAGTAAAAGTTATTGTATATATTGGAAAATAAAATGATTTATGTTTCTAAATTAAAAGGAAATAAAAATGAAATTATGATAATGCACACTAACTTCGAAATTACATTAAAACCGCTTTACTTTATGAACAAACTATTGTCGCGGGAGCGAGGATATTTCTTTCTTCTTTTACACTTAATGGTTCCTAAAAATTTTGTCCTCTTGGGGGAAAGTATATTTCTTTCTTCTTTTACATTTAAGGGTTCTTAAAATTTTAATTGAAACGAGAGGAGTAAAGTCAAATAGAGGCATTTATATGCCTATAAAGGCATTTAGATGCGTTCACTAGGGGCCTAAATTTATGCATGTGGGCATCCAGATGTATCCATTAATGGTTTATAAGTTCAAAAAATAGATTCATGGGAAATGAGATTAGTGTTATTTAATTTATGTCATTTCGAGAAAGTTGTCTATGTTGGAGCCAAGATTTTTTTTGTAAAATTTGTGTAATTATAGGATTGTGTAGCGCGAAAGGTTGAGATGGGGTGCAATATAAGGTTGATGCAGTGGACAGAGTGTGGCTTAGATGGAAAATGTACAGGAGGATGATAGTGGTGCCCAAGAGTGGAAGGCACGTACAAAGGAATATTGGCAGTTAGGATTTTCTAGAGTCTAGAGTCGACCAAGGATATTGTGGTGAGTAGGAAGATGGAGATATTTTGTAGAAGGAAGAGAAAGGGCAGAGTGGAGCCAACTCGCGGGAGGGATATTTTGAATGAATAAGGATATGCATGGGACAACTCAAGAGGAATGAGAAAATATCCCAACGGATTTCAAGACAACTAGAGTGATCGAGCAAGAGACTGAGAGGATATGAGAGGTTTCTAGATGTAGATTAGAATGACCTCTGATGACAGATTGAGGGTTGGTTGTTTGTCATGGGATGTTGGATGCTAGTTGTTAGATGTTGAGTGTTGGACAAGCATAGAGAGGAGAGACCAAGCTCGAGAGTTTGTGTAAGCTTTATTCTAAGCCTTGGGTATATGTTTGAGTCTGTCACTACTAGGCAGCGTTACTGTAATGGTCATATTTACTTTTATATTAGTTTGGTCATTATTGACTGGATTCATGGTGTTTTTTCCTGTTGGTGCATAATGTTGTTCTGGAGGGCCGGTGAGCGTGTTTGTTTAATGAATGTAATCCTAGGTGTAGCCCCTATTTTAGTAAGGTGAATATAATTTAGTGGTGAGATGTTTTGATTAATATCTTTTTTGCATTTACCTGAACGTTATATATTGTTCGATGTATCAATTCCTTGTATAACTTATGATAGTTTAAACATTTATGATAAGATTATTATTAACCAGGATGTTTTCTGATTATGTCATGGCATGGAAATACTATTTTCTATTCTAAATCTTTACGAATGTGTGTGATAGCTCGAATAACTATCAGATGGATGAAGTAAGCACTAATTTTTTTTTTTGTAAGTAGATTAATCTAGGTCTGGTGTTTAGTTAACCCCTAATGACTGATGTTGTCACCCATTCTCATATGTTGCATGTGATTATCTTAGACCCTTTCACTGTCTAATGGGATGAAATACTTAACACCCTACATGGTGCACAATAATAGGTTGATGGTGAATCATTTGTCAGTTAGAGGTATTGCATTGTGAGTTATAAGACAACCTTGTTAGGCTGTGGAAACGTAGTTCTGATAGACACCCATTAGCATATTAGGTGAGACTTCACTCACTTCATGGGTGATGTCAAAAGGGTTGATGCTAAGTGAGTGTTTGTTGGTCATTGCATCACAAATTTTAGGTATATTAGTACCTCATGTGCCAACAAAGGGTTCCATTATAGTCTAGTTAGTTATGATACTCACCTTTCACTCAAGGGACCTGGGCTAAAGTCATAAATATGGTAGACTGATGTCCGTGATATGAAATTTTGAAGAGAAGGGATTAGGTTTAACAGATGTCTATTCTATCTTAGTTCTATAATAATGGACCACTACGCATTCAGAGAGATGTTGTGGCAAACTAGATAACACACAGTGTTGGGGGCACTCGTATCCGGAGTTAACCATTGATGGTGATGGCATGGCTAGATGAGTGGTACACGGGTTGTCACCAAGAGGGATCCAAGTCATATGAATCTGGCTGTGACTAATTGAAAACAATTATTATAAACTCGAATGGGGAGAAGCATAATAGACCTTTAATGAGCATGAATTGGGAAAATAACTGGTAATTATGAGGATTATTGGTGACGTACAAGGAGACTACCATCTAAGATATCACAATCATAGTTGGGAATGGAATTCGTCCTATTCACCTTTATCAGACGAATACCCTTTATAATGAAATATCGTGTTAGGTAATCATGTTGAAAGAGAATAATGGCTTAGGGATGTGAAGTTCGATGGGTGGATGAATGCACATGGGGGAATGGTACCAAGTAGCTCAAAAGAGGATCATCAACAAGGCGTAATACAAAACATCGAAGTTGTGAAGCAAGAGAATTGAGAATAGAGGAAAGATGAGAAAAGAAGTGGGAGTTGAGAAAGAGAGTAATAGACAAGCCATTATGGAAGGAGAAATATCATTAGCAGAAGAGAGGAAGACACCCAAAAAATGCTGACGTGCACAAAACATCGTTTGTCCTCGCCATAGGGAAAGGGAAAGAGGGTGGTAAAAAGAAATGCCTCTCTCAAAAAGAAAAGCCCAGAACCAACATAGGAGGATACAAGCTCAGAGACGACTATATAAATTGTATAATTAATGGTGGTTGTGGGTTGCAGGGCCAAGCCAAAGTATACGCCACAATTTTCAGGACCCTAGATAGCAATGTAGACACCTAAGGCATTCAAGTATATACTTCGAATTTCGACTCTTCCACTAGGAGTTCTTTCCTACGAGAGAATGAGGAGTTTCATGGAGCATATTAAGTACTCATATCATGATTTGTGTAACCCATTCGAGTATCATGACCTTCAGGATTATATGCAAGTGGTTTCAAATTTGAATAATGTATGTAAAATCAAACCGCAGTTTTGGGTTGAAGGTTTAAAAGTTGTTGCAATTTTGAATTTATTCCATATTCCAAACATCAAATTGGGAGATGAGATGACATTTTTACCAAGCATACGTTATCGTGTGTGCATGACGGATTCTTATGGTTTGACCAACTAGTAGCCATCATCGCAGAAGTAATCCATAGGATCATTAGTCTCCCCATGGAAGGAGAAAACCCAGGTTTATTCACCAATGACAAGGTTCTTGTTCTAGCTGTTACACAGTAATTTGTCACCATTGGTCACCGTCCCTGTTACCCCTGTTTTCGTACATTGGAGGATACATTCCGGGACCTATGAGCAGTGACATAGCCTAAAAACACTTGCATTATGTTCCCCTGAGTATGTACTTCATGTTCCCTGAAGACACCCTCTGCAAATTATCCCTGAAAAGTGCCATTTTTCCATTGGTGTAGGTACCCAGTGTCTTATCCGCGCCAATCACTGAGATCCTTAAAAAGGGGCGCGCCCATTGGCGCTCTTTCCTAGAACAACACTCACGCCAACTAAGTTTGGTAATGACTTTTGGCTAAGACGCGCCCATATGTTTTTTCCTTTCAGATCATGAAGTCTTTTGAGGGAAAAATCCATCTGATAGAGGTCGAGAGTCATCATCTATCCTTGACATCTATCCTCAGTCGCTTTTCAGAGATAGTGTCGATCCACAATGGGCGTCCTGGTGCATTGAATCTTCTTCCCTTCTCCATTTATAAAAGTCTGTCCTCATGTATTAGACAAGCTAGTTCGGGGAGTTCTGGAGTAATGCTAGTTGTGATTATGCTTGTCTGGAGTAATAGTAAGAGTCTTGAAGCATAGGGAGGTTATGCTGCCGGAATCCTGAGAGAGAAAAGGTCTATTGCAAGGCCTACATAACTGCTCGCCCAGCCAGAGAATAGGTTCAACGTCAGAACCTTGGTTGTATCTTTCTCTGCCTATTATTCATTAATAGATGACTACTGTTATGGTTCCATTCTCATTTGTCTTATGATGATTAATGTGAATTACATCCTTTCTGACTGATGTATAGTTGCTTTTACTAGATTTCACGCTTGTGTTTGTTCTCTCTTTGCATGTGCAGGTGTCCATCCACGAGGATAGTGGAGGATCGTGACCGACCAAAGCGAAGGAGTGAGAGTAGCATCTCTTCATCAAACAAACAGCGCTGGAATCCAAGTAGGTGTTCATTACCCACTTTGTAATTGCAATTAGGAACTTGCAGAGTAGCATTGATTGATTGTTGCTAGACCCATTTTGGGCTAGTGGGATCGCCTCTGTCCGCAGAGGGGATTTATCTGTTTAACACTAGCCATCAATAACACATATAAGACAAAGAGAGGAAACCGAGGGTTCCTAATTTCAATGATAAATGACTAGGCTACCAAATTTGTGGCACGGTATATCACCTGTAAATAATTACGCAAGATTCATATGAATGAGGTCCTCGCAGGGATCATTGTCATGGTGAATTGATGTGCCAAAGAAGAATGGTTTGCATGGTTCCTTTTCAATTACAAGAATTCAAGAAAGACTATTTAGATACTAATGAACTAAATGTGGAATTTCACTATGCATGGGTGCTAACCTTGATGGCGGAGAGGCAAAAATACTTCGAGTTTATGGTTGATCTTGAAAAACCAATCACTTCATAATTTATGGGATTCTAATGAGTCAAAGTGAAAAAATCTCAATATACTAATGCTTTGTCTCTATGGGAATATGATGCAGAATATTATTGAGGAAATACCACACTTACCTACCGAGAGGGTGATCAATTTCAAGGGTATAGCACAATGTAAGGCTGGCTCTTACCATATTTTGGTTTTGTCATGAAGATACCTAGATAGGTGTTGGCGGAAGGAACCGTATATTAACTAACCGGAGAAGAAATCGATGACATAATTGATGCCTAGGAACTGGCATGGAAGGTAAAAATTGAAGACTCCCTAAGGCTTGATCATAGGCCACCATTGCCTCATCTTCCCAAGAGCCTAGGAGGGTATGTATGTTACCAAGCGCTATTGTAGAAGTGTGGGAAGGGCCTGCACAACAAACTCTGGCTATCTTTGTGTAGGCCAGTGTAGTACTGTCAAAATTGGGTTTAGAGGACTTGGAACAATTGCAGCACAAAGCATCCCAGGTACTATAAGAAATGCTCACAAACACACAAACCAACTTGGAGAAAAATGAAAAAGTAGAAGAGAAATTATGCGAGGAACCACAAAGGTTGATGGAAGAAAACTAAGAATGGTGCAATTACTTTACCCAAGTATATAAAGAGTGCATCGAGGGTTTAGTGGATGTCATGATCACCATTCAAGAGATAATAATGAGGGTTAAGGATGCTAGACAAGACTTAAAGGAGCTACTAACAGAGGCTAAAGCCAAGCAACAATGACAAACGTCGTCTCAGGAACAATAGTGCAAGGAATTGGTTCATCAAAGAGAAGTTGATTGAATATGAAAAAAAGTGTCAAGATATGGTAGGACATAGTGAGTAGTTGTTAAATAATCTATCATAGTTCCTAGCTCTCGAATGAGTCACTGAGCAGATATAAGAAGGTGATGACCAACTTTACTAAATTGATCAGACCGTAGAATAAATGGACCCCATCAATAGAAGAAAAGTGATGCAAGATAAGTCGTGACTCAAGGAATCAATAGATAAAATTTGTGAAGAATAGAAGCACTAGAAATATCTATAGGATTAGGTTTTGATGACAGTTGATCGATGCAACAAATTGCTAAAACCGTGTTGAATATAAAGAATCTGGACGTAGATGTTGTCACTGAGGAACCACTTGTTGAAATGGAGCACATGAAATCCAAGGTTGAAGAGCAGGTAGAAGTGTGGGAGAGTTTACAAAAGGTTGTAAAGGAAAAGATTGCTTTGATGCAGGATGAGCCACGTTTTTGTGTTGGGCACCTGTTGCCCAAAATGATTTTTCAAATTTTTTGTGTAGCAGGGATAAGGAACATGGAAGGTTGAAGTGGAGTGCAACATAGGGATGGTGTAGTAGGAGAGAATGGCGTAGATGGATGTCGCACAGGAGGATGATAGTGCTACCAGAGGATGGAAGGCACATGTAGAGGAATACTACCAGTTATAACGTTGCAGAGGGTGGAGCCGACTAAGGAGATCATGGTGAGTAGGAAGATGGAGATATTTTGTAAAAGGAGGAGAAAGGGCGGAGTGGAGCTAACTAGCAGGAAAAACATTTTGTATGATTGAGGATATGTATGGGACAACTCAGAAGGAATGAGAAAATACACTAACGGCTTTCCGGACATCCGTAGTTATTGGGTGAGAGGCCAAGAGGGTTCAAGGGGTTTCTAGATGGGAATAAGTAGGGTTGTCGAAGATAGAGCGAGGGTTGGTTGTTTGTCGTGGGATGTTGGATGCTAGCTATTGGAAATTGAGTGTTGGACATGCATAAAGAGTAGAGACCAAGCTTCAGAGTCTTTGTTTGATGTTTATGTCTGATTTATTTTGAGCCTTAGGTATATGTTTGAGTTTGCTGCTAGGCAACCTTATTGCAATGAACATGTTTACTTTTATATGATTTTGACCATTATGGACTAGGTTCATGGTTTGTTTCATGTTGGTGTATAGCGTTGTTCTAGAGGGGGAGTGAGTATATTTGTTTAATGAATATAATCCTAGGCATAACACCTCTTTTAGTAACGAGAATATAATTGAGTGGCCGAATGTGTTGTTTAATCTCTTTTGTGCATTTACAATGTTATATGTTGATTGATGCATTAGTTCGTTGTATAAAATACCATAGTCTAAATGTTTATGATGCAATGGTTGTTATGATGTTATTATTCCATCGCATGGAAATACTATTTTCTATTTTCTATTTTTACGAATGTGTGTGATGGGTTGAATAGCTATTGGAGGGTTGAAATAAGAACTAATGTTTCTTGTCGGTATTAGATTAATTGGGCTTTGGTATCGAATTCATTTACTGATTGATGTCGTCTATTTGTAAGATGATTAATCTGGGTTTTGTGTTGAGTTAACCCTTAATGACTGAAGTTGTCACTTATGGTCATTTGTCGCACGTGCTTGTCTCAGACCCTTGTGTTGTTTGATGGGTCGAAAGACTTAAACCCTTGCGTGATGTGCGGTAATACATCGATACTGAAGCATGTGTCAGTTGGAACAACTGTGTCGTAAGTCATAACACAATTTTTTTGGATTGCGAAATCCTGGCTCTTATTGTCACCCATTAGCGTCTTCGCCTTCGTGGGCGTTGCTGAAAAAGACAATGCTAAACAGATCTTTGTTGGCCACTGCATCGAAAATCTTATATTAGTCATAATCGCGTGCACAAATAATCTATTTTATCTTACAATGTTGAAATACTATTTTCAACTGCAAGCCCAGTCCTTTGCCATACCCCACATTGATGAATCTGCCATTAAACAACTGTAGCACCAGTCCTTGCATGAATTCACCATTACACGGTGATTTATTACAGAATGGTGGTCAATCACGGAATGATGGTAATTTATTACTGTGGTTCATAAATGTAGGTAAGAGTTTAATTTTTTTTAATTCACAGGTGTAGTTTTGTTTTTACGGCACAAGTAAAACAAATGTTATGTTCTGTTTTGTTGAATATGGAAATGAAATGTGAAACACAACAATGTGTCATTTTTTAATAGAGATAGAGTGCTCTTTGTAATGCACAGCAGTGCAGAGATAGTTTCTTTTGTAATACGTAGCAGCGCGTATGAAAGAATGAAAAATTTACACACAACAGTGTAAAACCTTTCAAGAAAGAAACAGAATGTTACAACAGCGTTAATTTTTGTGCAGACACAGCAGTGTAAAGAAAGTGTGTTGATCTTTCAAAGGAGATAGAGTATTTTGCTTTCTGTAATGTACAACAGTGCAGACACAATAATGTAATTTTTCTTAATAGAGTTGCTTTTTGAAGTTTTTGAACTGCCTCTGAAGCATCATTGTTGTAATCCCTCTGTTAGAGGAAGTATTGTTAATGAATACAAAGTCCCTTTTGTAGTGCGTTGTTGAAACTCTGTTATCAGAAAATATTATTTTTGTTTCGCTGCGTCAAAAACAAAGTGTCTCTAAAACACCAGTTTTAGTGTTGCTGAAAAATCGTTGTTGAAACACTGCATTCAGCAATTGACGAAACTGCATTGCTGAAACACCATATCTCGCAAACGATTTTTTTTAATTTCCTGTGTTAAAAATAGAGTGTTAAAAACAGAGCATTGTTCTCTGTTTTTCTGTTTTGGAATTATCAGAAATTCCCAACATGGTATTAGAGCTTGTCCAGGCTATTTGAAGGTGTCAAAGAAGCTGAAGGAAGGAGTTTTTTGCTGCAGTAGCTTCTCCAGCAGAGTGAAGACAGTCAAGAAAGGATCTAGGTATTTCTCAGCTTAGTTTTCTGTGTTAGTGTTAAAGACAGTCAGTGATTTTTAAATACACAGTCTGTATTTTGAAGCATAGTTTAGAGTGCAAGAATGGATGGCTCCAGCACTAGCATGGGTGTCTTTAATACTTAGCTCCCACAGCTTAATCGGAAAAACTATGACTATTGGGCAATAACCATGAGAGCCCTGTTTGTCTCACAAGATCTATGGGAATTTGTTGAATATGGGTTTGAAGAACCAGTAGATCAAAATGAGTTTAACAGATTAAAACAGACAGAGAAAGATCTATTGAAGAGCAATAGGAAGAAGGATTCAAAAGCCCTCATATTTTTGTATCAAGCAGTGCATAAGAGTGTGTTTCCAAGGATAGAAACTACCAAGACATCCAAAGAAGCATGACAAACTCTCAAGACATCCTATCAAGGCATGGAGAAAGTGAAGACAACAAAACTACAGTTGCTGAGGAGAGATTTTGAGAATCTTTGCTTGAAGGAGTTAGACAATATTGGCTCATTCTTCACACATGTAATTGGTCTGGTCACATAGATAAGGACTCATGGAGAAATTCTTGAAGAAAGGAGGATTGTGGAGAAACTATTGAGGATTCTACCCTCAAAGCTTGATGTGATTGTCACAACCATAGAAGAGACAAAGGATCTCTCAAACTTGTCAGTTGATGAGCTACATGCATCACTGATAACACATGAGCAGAGGTTGAGTAGAAATGAAAACTCATCTCTAGAGCAAGCCTTTAAGACCAAGATGTCTTTTGCAAGAGGAAGAGATCAAGGCAGAGGAAACAAGAAAGGAAGAGGCAAAAGCCAAAACAAAGGTGGAAGAAATAGTCCAGCAAATGCTCAAGGAAGAGGCAGCAATCCAAATCAGAACCAAGGCCAAGGCAATAGCTAACAAAGTGGACAACATCATGCTCAAGGACAAAGATATGAAAAATCCAATGTCCAATGTTATTATTGTAAAAAATATGGGCATTATGCCAATGAATGTAGGAAGAAGCAGCATGATATGAATAATAGATCTAGTGCAAATATCACTAGAGAAAATATCAGCCAAGATAATGTGCTTTTAGCTTGTAACATGGCTTAAACAAACAGTGATGATATATGGTTTCTAGACTCCAGTTTCAGCAACCATATGATAGGAAACATAGCCTTGTTTTTTAAATTAGATCAAAATGTGAAGTCACAAGTCACACTTGGGACTGATAGTAAAATTTATGTTATGGGAAAAGGAGAAGTTAAAATATTTACAAAGAAAGGAGAAAAGAAAACCATAACAGATGTCTATTATATTCCTGGAATGAAATGTAACCTCTTGAGTATTGGTCAACTTATTCAAAAGGGGTACAATGTTTTCTTTGTGAATGATGTATGCACCATCATGGATAGAGCACCTAGCAAAAGATGTATTGCTGAAGTGAAGATGACAAGGAACAGGATGTTCCCTCTCAGAATAAAGGCAGATTTGAAAAATAAAGAAGTAATAGCAGCAGTGACACAAGAGGCTTTCCAAAGCGTACCAAAGGATGGAAATTGGTTGTGGCACTTGAGATTTGGACATCTCAACTTTGGAGGTCTTAACTTGTTGAGTAGAAAAGGAATGGTAAGAGGATTACCATTGAGAGAGAAGGTTGTATCTTGGGGAAACAACACAGAGAAAGTTTTCCATCAGGGAAAAGCATAAGGGCAAAGGCACCCCTAGAGATTGTCCACTCAAATTTACGTGGAGCGATGCAAACTCCATCACTAAAAGGTAGCCAATATTTTTTAACATTCATTGATGATTTTACTAGAAAAACTTGGGTTTATTTCATGAAGAACAAAAGTGAAGTGTTTGAAAATTTTCGAAATTTCAAAGCACTTGTAGAAAACCAAAGTGGGCTACATATCAAAGTCCTAAGAACTGATAGAGGAGGTGAGTATATCTCCAAAGAATTTCTACGCTTTTGTAGAGAAAATGGAATTCACAAACAGTTTACCACAACGTACACTCCGCAACAAAATGGAGTTGTTGAAAGGAAGAACAGGACAATCATGGATATGGCGAGGAACATGTTGAAGGAAAAGCATTTGCTAAATGATTATTGGGCTGAAGCGGTACACTGTGCAACGTACATTCTAAATAGATGCCCTACAAAAGCAATCATGAACAAAGTGCCGGAAGAAGCATGGAGTGGGAGAAAGTAAATAGTCACCCACATGAAAGTTTTTAGATGTGTGGCTTATGCACACATTCCAGATTATCTAAGGAAGAAGTTGGACAACAAATGGGATAAATGTATTTTCATTGGATACAGTGAGGAATCCAAATCTTACAGGTTGTATAATCCATCCACCAAGAAGCTTATTGTGAGTAGAGATGTTCAGTTCATTGAGGAAGAAGCTTGGGATGGAAGCATAGAGAAAACAGTGAATGTTAAAAACCCTTTGTCACATGATAAAGATGAGGAGGAGATGGTTGAAACACATCCCCAAACAACAACACCAACACAAGGGCAGCAAGAGACACCCTTGAGGAGAAATGAAAGTTCTTCTCCAAGCACACCACAAGGAGGAAATTCAAGTGCTTCTTCAAGCACTTGTACACCAAACGAAAGAGGTAAGAAGTTCATAAATTTAAGAGAGATTTATGAATAAGAGGCAGCAAATGAAAGTATGAACTCTTTGTTTGCTTTATATTGTCATGCTGAAGACCCTGTTCATTTCGAAGAAGCAATTAAAGATAGGAAATGGATAGAAGCTATGGATGAGGAGATTAATCCCATAGAAATAAATAGGACATGGGATTTAGTTGAACTACCAAAAAGAAAAGAAGTCATTGGAGTTAAATGGGTCTACAAGACTAAGAGTAATGCTGAAGGTAAAATAGAAAGACACAAGGCAAGACTTGTTGTCAATGGATATAAGCAATAGTATGGGAGAGATTATGAGGAAACTTTCACACCTGTTGCTAGAATGGAAACCGTGAGAGCAGTGATGTCCATAGCAGCACAAAGCAAGTGAAAAGTTTACCAAATGGACGTGAAGTCAGCATTCTTAAATTGAGTGTTAATGGAAGAGGTTTACATTGACCAACCTCCAGGCTATGAAAGGAAAGGCTAAGAGCACAAAGTGTGCAGATTGAAGAAAGCTCTTAATGGGCTGAAGCAAGCACCAAGAGCATGGTACAGCAGGATAGATTCCTATCTACAGGAAAACGGATTTCAAAAGTGTGAGGGAGAACCCACCCTCTACATCAAAGAAAAGGATGGTAAAATTCTAATTGTTGTGTTATATGTTGATGATGTTATCTTCACAGGTAATGATGAATATCTCATTGAAAATTTCAAAACAGTCATGAAAGAGGAATTTGAAATGACTGACATGGGTTTGTTGAGATACTTCTTAGGAATAGAAGTAGATTAAAATAAAAATGGAATCTTTATCTCACAAGCAAAATATGTTAATGAAGTGTTGGCCAGATTTAATATGCAGGAGAGCAAAGCAGCAATCACTCCCACAGTGATGGGATTAAAACTCAGCAAATAGGACAACAACAGGGATTTTGATCATGGAGAGGCCAAAAGAAGCACATTAGCAGGCAGCAAAAAGAATTCTGAGGTATGTTAAAGGTACTAAAAGGTTTGGCATTTTATGTACTGCTTCAGAATGTTCAGATTTAGTTGGATACACTGATAGTGATTGGGCTGGAAGTGTAGATGATTGGAAAAGCACATCCGGTTATGTTTTTCACATGGGTTCAGGAGCTATTTCTTGGGCTTCTAAGAAACAACCTATTGTAGTGTTGTCTATAGAAGAGGCTGAATATGTGGCAACTACAGTAGCAACATGTCAAACAGTTTGGATGAGAAGGATGTTAAGGAGTTTATGCCAAGAGCAAGCAAAAGGAACTGTGATTTTTTGTGACAATAGCTCAGCTATTGCATTATCCAAGAATTTCGTGTTTCATAAGAGAACGAAACACATTGACACAAAGTTTCATTACATCAGGGAATTGGTAAACAATAGAGGAATTGTTTTAAAACACTGCAGAACTCAGGAGCAGGTTGCAGACATTACAACCAAACCATTGGGACATAAAAGCTTTGAGTTTTTAAAGAAATGTCTCGGTATGACTAATAATGCAGCAGTGGAAACTAAAGGGGAGTGTTGAAATATTATTTTCAACTGCAGGCCGAGTCCTTTGCCATACCCTGCATTGATGAATCTGCCATTAAACAACTGTAGCACCAGTCCTTGCCTGAATTCACCATTACACAAGGATTCATTACGGAATGGTGGTCACTCACAGAATGATGGTAATTTATTACTGTGGTTGGTAAATGTAGGTAAGATTTTAATTCACAGGTGTAGTTTTATTTTTATGGCACAAGTAAAACAAATGTTATGTTATGTTTTGTTGAATATGGAAATGAAATGTGAAACACAGCAGTGTGTCAATTTTTAACAGAGACAGAGTGCTCTTTGTAATGCACAGCAGTGTAGAGATAGTTTTTTTTGTAATACGCAGCAGTGCATATTAAAGAATGAAAAATTTTAAAGAATGAAAAATTTACACACAGCAGTGTAAAACCTTTCAAGAAAGAAACAGAGTGTTATAGCAGCGTTAATTTTTGTGGAGACACAGAAGTGTAAAGAAAGTGTGTTGATCTTTCAGAGGAGACAGAGTATTTTGCTTTATGTAATGTACAACAGTGCAAACACAATAATGTAATTTTTTTTAATAGAGTGAAGTTTTTGAAATTTTTGAATTGCCTCCGAGCATCCTTGTTGTAATCCCTCTGTTAGAGGAAGTATTGTTAATGAATACAAAGTCTCTTTTGTTGTGTGTTGTTGAAACTCTAGAAAATATTATTTTTGTTTCACTGCGTCAAAAACAGAGTGTTGGTGAAACACCAGTTTCAGCTTTACTCAAACACTGCTACTGAAACACTGCATTAAGCAATTAAAGAAACTGTATTGGTGAAACACTTTATTCCGCAAACGATTTTTTTTTAATTTCGTGTATTAAAAAAAGAGTGTTAACAACAGAGCATTGTTCTCTATTTTTCTGTTCTGGAATTATCAGAAATTCCCAACATACAAATCATTGCAATTTAAGACCAAAAAACTCTTACAAAGATATCATGTAACTATTCAGGGAGTAGATCTGTCTTTTTTACTCAATGTTACGGTAACTTAAATAAACAAAACAATCAGCAAGTAAATCTGCTATTATATTTGGTCGGATGACCTCCAACTTGTATTTGCATTGTCGGTGATATCCCCATTGGAAAAATTATTTAAACATGGGTTTAATACGTTGATGTGACTCGTCATGTACATTACTTTTGTGAACTTAGAATATGGGAAGAAAACACAGTTACCAGTTAAACATAAACGTGGATCCGCAGCCTACCGGATCTGTACGCCACCTTGCTTTGCTCTTGCGGTTTCAGGTGGTGCTGTCGACAACGACTAGACATGGATAGATCACGGTGATGAATAATTATCAACAGCTTTCCTAGACTGGATTGAATTGTTAAGCAGTAAATCCCACACCAATTTAATTGCAGTACACCTTTTATTAGAATATATTCTATCGACTCCATTGTCATCATCGAGACTTTGAAGGCGTACGTTCATGTCTCACTGGAAAAGTTGATGCTGTATTTGCTGTCCAAAATTTTAAAAAGAGAAAAATGAATTGTTATATTTTGCTCACATCATCATAAACATGGTTCTGTCCCCAAATGGAAATTAAGCATCTTGATGTTCATGTTCTCGATATTATAGTTGTCTCAATGTTCACCATCATAAACATGTGAATGCATCCGGCATAGGAATTCGTGATCCCAATGTTGTTGCTCTCCCTATTATATTGATTTCAATGCAGTACACTATTTTGAATTCTTTTTAATTACTTACAGCAAGATTAAAGAGAGGACAAAAGATATTCAATAAGAAAGTTTATGTTATAAAATCTAAAAAATATAGACATATTTTCCATCCAACTTATGGGAATTTTAATTCCCTTGAAATTTTTAAGTATAGATAAAAGATATGAGAAAATATGTTTAATTAAATAAAATAATTATAATATATTATAAAATTAATTCTTCCTATGAGGTGTTTACTCACATACAGGACCAGCCCACACGATGGGGGAATGGGCAAAATGACCCTGATCATGTCTTAAATGCAATCCCCTTTCTTCATTAGTTCATTATATTGTTCATTCTTAATCATACCATAGTTCATATAATCAGGTTTCTAGTAAGCTTCGTTTCTTATTGAGCTGGAGGTTTTATGTAAATTTTATATTCAAGAGTACCATTGAAATATATACTTTTATTAAATTAAAAGATATTTAATATATTATTTTTAAAATTATTATAAATATTATCTATAAAGAATTAATTTTAAATTTAACTAAAAGTATAAACATATATATTTTTATATTTTTAAACCATTAATTTTAGTGCTATACTATTTTAAATATCTAATAAAATTTAGAAATAATGATTTTTATTTAATGTACTAATTATGTAGGGATGTCTTTGTTTATACTTCATACACTATATGGCTTGGTGTCAGATATAGTATGTCCGTTTTCTTTTAATAAAAATGATCATCAAATGTTTTGTAAATCAATTCAAATTATAAAAATAAACTAAATTTAGAAGATAATACGAATTCTCTCTATATAGATATAAAATTAACAAATAATAATAAAATATTATGTAAATAATATTTAAGATTGATCAATACTTATTAACACGTTGATTGAGCACACTAAATATCATATGATCGAATTTATCCTTTAACGAATAAATAAATAAAATTTAGAAAATACATGACATTTGAAATTAAAGTATACCAAGCTGATTTACTAGCAAACAAATACCTAGGGTATCTTTTTTCCTTCAGATTGGAGGGTCCCAATAATTTTATTTGAAAGAATAGGAGTAAAGACAAATATACGCATTTATGTTTCCCTAAACACGTTTACATGAGTCCATTAATAGTCTAAATCTAAGCACGTAGGCTTTCAGATATCTCCATTCAGGATCTACAAGTTTGAAAATTAGATTCACGGGCAATAAGACTGGTGTTCTTGAATTTCTGTCACGTCCAGTGACCAGCTTTTCTTGCCTATTTTATCTTCCATATCATTGTTGCAACTAAAAAGAAAAACCAGTCTTGCCAAGATATGACGTAGCTATTCACTGATCAGATCTGTTCCTTGTTGTGGATATAAGTGTAATTTAAATAAACAAATCAATCAGAAACTAGGATAGGTAGTATATTTGGACGGATGATGTACAGATTGCTTCGCACAGTCGGTGAAATCGCGTTTGGAAAACAATTATTTAAATATGGTTTTGATACGTTGATGTCAGTCGTCATGTACATTATCTGTGTGAACTCAAAAATATGGAACAAAGCACAGTTACCACATAAAAAAGTCGATCCGAAGCATCATCTTGTTTCTCTCTCGCAATTTTAGGTAGCGCTGTTGATAACGACTGGAGATGCATAAGTCTCGAAGTGCAATAATTACACTGCTTTCCCAGCCTGGATCGAATTGTTATGCACTAAATCCCCATCCATTTAATTTCAGCACACTTTTTAACAAAATATCCTCTATCGACTCCATTGTCATCATCGAGAATTTGAAGGCGTACGTTCATGTCTCACAGAAAAGTTGATGATGCATTCGTTGTCGAAGATTATAAAAATAAAAGAAATAAATTGTTATCCTTTGCTCACAACATCATAAATATATAAGCATGTTTATGTCTTCAAATGGAAATTGAGGATCTCGATGTTCATGTTCTCGATATTATATTTGTCTCAATGTTCATCATAATAAACATGTACATGCCTTACGCAAGGAATTACTGATCCCAATTCCCTCCTTCTCGTTATTGTATTGATTGCAATGTACTGCACTAATTTATATTCATTTTAATTACTCATGATAATCATGTAAAAAGGATAAAAAATATTTAACTATATATTTCATGTTTGAAATAATAAGAATCATTTCCATCCCACTTATAGGTTATTTAGTTCTCTGTCATTCTTTTAACCAGACATGTAAAAACATATTTAATTAAATAAAATAATTTTAATAATTTCTCATTTTAATTACTCGTATGATGTGTTTGTGCACCTAACTAGGCAGCCCACACGAGGGTATACGCATAGTTTAATCACTTTACTACCAATTTTGACATGATTTTCAGAATTTTTTTTGGATTTTTTTTTTTAATCTAGGTTATAACTATTGGGCTTTAAGTTTTTGGGTGTCTTAGGGATTCTTGATGATACTTGATTCATTTTCACTATAGAAAAAATGATTTAAACATTTTCACAATGAAATTTGGAAAAATTTACCATATGGGCAAAATTATGACCTCATTAGAGAACGACGACAAGCATGGAGTCAATGTGTGACAACTTGATGACCCTAATCAAATCTTAATTTGGAGCTTAGATATGATTGCAATTTGAAGGTTGTCCTAATCATCATGTTGATCTCTACTATTAATCGTGTTAATTGTATTGGTGGTTGGATACCTCTAATATATGCTCCTAGTAGTCCGTTGTGTCAGTCTACCTCATTTATGGTTCAAGTGATCATAGACCCCTTGAATTTTTTTTCATGTAGATATGGTTTTGTGAGCTTTTTATTCATGGAGCATCTACAAGCTACCCATAACACAAAACATGCCCAAATTAGAAGTAGAGGCCTCTTTCCACTATTCCATGAGTGAACCCCTCTACTACTGTGACACAAGCCAATTATTTAATTGATTTAGGGCCTCAGTTGCACACAAACAGAAAATTCTACAAAATTGTTCAATTATATTGACATACCAAACTATTTTTTTTGGGTTGGTTGGGCCTATTCTTTGCTTAAAGGAATACTTGTCAATTTAAAATCCATTACCATCCATACACTCTTGAATGTGAAAATAGGTTATTAATTAACATGTATTACTAGTTCTCATGCAAATTGGCATTGCCCAAAGAATTTTTCTAGGTTTTTCTCCAAACAATTCCATCATTATTTCCATAAACTATATTGTCATAGCGAATGTGGTTGCACCTACATTATCATTTATTTTAATTTCTTCAATAAAATTTCTTGTTTCTTTCTTATGTTATATTTGTAGAAATAACTTGAAATATGTAGGTGAAAATGAATTCAGACTAAAAACAATGGACACAAGTTTCTTCTACTCAATCCGAAGAAGAGAAAACATACAATAGAAACACATCCAATCATCCCATCACAATGAACACAATTTTTACTAGGGAACCCAATTGGAAAAAACGCCTCCTCTGTTTGTAATATATCATATGAGAACAATGATCTATTACAATGACACATTCAATGCCTCAAGCTCAATCTTCAGTGCAATATTGATCTCCTCCTAATTCTTCTTTGGTCAATACTTACAAAATAGGCCTCCCGCTTCCTCCTATTTCCTTGCACAATTACCACTCCCAAATAATAGAGAATCTCCTATTTCCTTGCGCAATGCCCAAGAGAAGTGGCTCACGTGCTTCATGCAAACTCTGCACACTCAAAAATACACAATGATAATTACAGTTACACCTTTTTCCTCCACTCCACTACGAAATTTGGATTTCATGCATGGCTAGGGCTATTTTTAATAAATTGACTAGTTAATTGGGAGATGAGTAAGTGAACAACAATTACAACTAATCAACTGTACTCATACAAACTTTATTCTAGACTAGAGCATAGATAACTAACTTTCACTAAACATAACACCTCTAGATAGCTAGATATTGGCCACCAACTTGCACACAACTCTACTTCTAGCCCATAAACTCGAATTGACTCACTTAACTGAATGATTTAGCCCTATTACTTTTGCGAACTACTTGATAATTCATCCAATAAATTGGGATTTCCTCATTTGACTAAGGCACAAGTCAAATGAATCCTTTCTTGCTATAATTTAACACTCCCTCTTAGAAATAAAATGGTCATGAGAAACCCTAATCCTACTCCTTTGGAACTCAAACTTTCCTCTTGAAAAAACCTTTTTCAAAATGTATTGTAACATAACAATCCTCCTCTACAAACAATCACCTAGGTGATGGTACCTCATGTTTATATGCTTGGACTTATCATGAAACACTGGATTTTCAGAGATTTTTATACAACTTTGATTGTCATAGTGTATCAATATATGCTTCATTACCTAAATAAAAGAGACCAATTGAGATCTTCCCCATCCAAATAGCCTCGCATGTTGCTTGAATAACAACCATACACTCAACCTCTATTGAGTTGAGTGCTACATATATTTGTTTGTTGTTGTACCAAGAAACTGTTGTTGACCCTAAACTAAAGACAACTCTCGATGTTCTCTTCCTATCTAATGGATTCCCTGCCCAATCTGCATTTGTGAAGCCTTGGAGTTTAACTCCATCAGTTTGATTGTACCATAAAACAATGTTTGTTGTGCCTCTGAGGTATCTAAGAACATGTTTTGCTACTTTCTAGTGAATCTTGGTAGGGGCTACCATGAACTGAGTAAGTCGGTTCACTACAAAACAAATATCGTACCTTGTGTTCTTAAAACACTCTCCCTAGATAGTGATATCTGTTGCCTCCCATGTAAAAGTGTCCTCTTTCCTCCAATTAGTACCTAGTGGAGTATCCATGGGTTTGCAATCTTACATGAGCAATGTTTAAAGAATTTCAGAGGTGTACTTCTCATGTTCAACAAATATCTCTCCATCTCCCTACCACACCTTAAAGATAATGAAGTGGTCCGCCATACCCATACGCTTCATCTAAAACTCTGATGCAAGGTCATCCTTCGATGATTGGATCAACTTGTCATCTCCTGTCGGTATGAAATCATCCACATAGAGAACTAAGATGGGAAATCTATCATTGACCATAATGTGGTAGATATTAGAATCTACTTCACTCTTAGTGAAGCTCAATCCATTAAGATAAGAATTTATGCGAGTGTACCAAGCTCGAGGTTCCTGCTTGAGACCATAGAGGGCTCTCTTGAGCCTACACACATGTGTCTCCCTACTATAGGTCTCAAACCCTTCAAGTTGATGAGTGTAGATATCTTCCTCAAGAAATCCATTGAGGAAGGAAATCTTAACATCCATTTGGTGGATCCTCCACCCAAACTATGCTGCTAATGTTAGTATGGTCTTGGTAGATGAGTATCATGCCACAAGGGAAAATGCTAGGTCCCTATACTACTAGTGTAACCCCTTATTATTATTAGTGCAACCCCCTTATTGTATTACTGTGCCCATATAGTCCCCATGTTATTATTAGTATGCCCCATAGAAGCTCACTATTGTTATTGTTGTACCCCTACAATATTATTGTTATGTAGGCTTTGATTGTATTAGGACCCCTTAGACTCCATTATATAGAAAGGAGGTCTTGTCATTTGTATCATCTAAGAATTGTTCATGTGTGTAATGTAAAGGAGGTTTCCCCCTTGAAGAGGTTGATTTTTAAGTCATTGATCTATCTTTTCTATCTTTTTCTAAGATTCTTTCATAACATTTGGTATCAGATCTTTGGATTCTAGGGTTTTGCTGCTCCAAACAGGTCAGTGTGGCATTTTGACTATAACTTTTGATTTACAACATTTTAGAACCTCAAAAAAAACCCATCTGAGCCAAAATCTCGATGATCCTCACATCAATGTTTAGATCTTTAATCGCTATATTTTTAGAGATATGATCTAAGGAAGTCAAGGTTTTTGCAGGCCCCCGAATTACATCCCAAACATGTGACCTTGGGAAAATTGCCATAACTTTCTCTCGAATTATAATATTGAAATTTCGTAAGAAGTTACAAAAAGAGGATGAAATTTATTTTTTTTCTGAATTGTTTTCAGGTCTGAAGGTTGAAACAGTGACACATGGAACTTTGTACAAGTTCGCTCTACTGAAAAAGTATATAATCAGGTTATCTTGGGAGATTGGGCATAACGCTTATCCAATTTCAATCAGACTTGTGGCATTAGAAACAGGACGCAGATGGATACTATAGGTTGCAAGTTCAAACCTTGGAGATCCGAAATTTCATAAATACAATAGATTCAAGTTTGAGATGCTAAAAGGAAGAAAATGAATGACTTGAATCAAGAAAATAGAAACACCTAGTACACAAAATTGGATGGATGATTTGAAGAACATAATTGAAGCTAAGATAAATAGTTTTATATGTGCCACGGAAGCTAATATTGATGGTAAGGAAGTAGATTTGAAGAAAGGAATGGAAGATCTGAAGAAATACATGGAAGATTTGAAGGAAGGCGGGGCAAAGTTGCTACAAGAAAGGCCTCCTAATGGCCAAAAGGTAGTGGATGAAAATCATGATAAGAAAAAAATAAATGTTAATCATGGTTTCATAGAATATAACATTTGATTGAAGACCCACCATATCCCAAAGATCGATATGAGGAATTTTGATGGAAAGGATCCCATAACATTGATACTACAGATGGAGAAATATTTTGATCTACATGATGTGCAACTGTTACAAAAGGTATGTTTTACATATTTATATTTAGAACCAAATCAATTTTTATGATATAAAGGGCTTTGTTCTCGTAAACCACTTGTCACCTGGTCAATTTTCAAAGAGGAAATGATAGAACATTATGAAGATACAAAAAGAAACACCTTCTTTAGCCAATTGATAAATCTCAAACAAAAGGGTTCAATGGTGGAGCACATTGAGGACTTCAAAAAATTGAATATAAGGGTAAATTATATTCGAAAGGAGCATAGGATTGATGTGTTCATAGGTACTTTAAATGATAACATCAAACATGAGGTTCACCTTTGGGAACCTGATTCATTGGAGAAGGCATCCAAGTTGGCAAGAAAAATGGAAAGAAAATTATGGCAACAAGGAAGCCTACCACTCACAACTGTAAAGATGGAAGTGTTGTTTCTCCTAGCCTTCCACAACCTACAAGGTTGAAATGAAAACAATTGGAAGAAAAAGGAGAAAGTGACCTTCGTTACAGTTGTGATAACAAATACACTAAAGGCTATAAGTGTGCTGAGAATAAATTATTTTATATTGATTGTGAAAAGTAGGAAGAAAAGGATCAAGAAACATCACAAGAAGAGGATATACACCAGGAACCAACCCCAGAGAAATATTAAATGAATCCGACCATATCTTGTAATGCATTGGTAGGAATTACCACTCCTCAAACTCTTAAGATAGAGGGACATATGAAGAAGAAAAAGGATAACCTCACTTTCACACAGAATCGAATGAAACAACAGGCAGATCAACATCGCAGTGAAAGATGTTTTGACACAAGTGACTCAGTATTTTTTTGACTACAATCAAACAAACAAATGTCCCTCAAGAAAGCTAAGAAGGATAATAAATTATCACCAAAGTACTATGGTCCTTATAAAGTGTTGTAAAAGATTGGTACTATGGTATACAAATTGGAGCTTCTTTCATCTTCTCGAGTGCCCCCAGTTTTCCATGTTTCATGCTTAAAGAAGGTTATAGGTGACAAGGTCCGATTCCAAACAATTTTGTTGGAACTTGATGAAGAAGGAAAAATCCTATTTGAACTTGAAGTAGTCATGGAAACAAAAACTCGATAGCTATGAAATCGATCAATTTCAGAGTATCTCATAAAGTGGAAGAACTTACCATTACAGACTTCACATGGGACGACGAGAATTTTATACAGAAGCATCCAAAACTAATCAGGAGAGGGCCATGTTAGGTCCCTATACTACTATTGTAACCTCTTATTGTTATTAGTGCAACCCCCTTATTGTATTATTGTGCCCATATAGTCCCCATGTTATTATTATTAGGCCCCATAAAAGCCCACTATTGTTATTGTTGTGCCCCTACAATATTATTGTTATGTAGGCTCTGATTGTATTGGGACCCCATAGAATCCTATATATAGAAAGGAGGTCTTGTCATTTGTATCATCCAAGAATAGTTCATTTGTGTAATGTAAAGGAGGTTGCCCCATCGAAGAGGTTGATTTCTAAAGTTGTTGATCTATCTTTTCTATCTTTTCGTGAGCTGGTTTCATAATAGAAAATGTCTCCTCAAAATCAATCCCTTCCACCTATGAGAAGTCTTTGGCAACAAATCTAGCATTTTAATTCTCAATACTTCCATCAACTACATGTTTCACTTTATACACCCACTTGGAGCCAATAGTATATTCCCCTCAGGTTTAGGCACAACCTCCCAAGCATCATTCTTCATGACGGAGTCATACTCCTCCACCATGGCATCTACTAACACCTGTTGAGAAAATACCTCTTCAAGAGAAGATGGCTTAGAATAAATCAACTTTGACAGGAGTTCCATATATTGAGTACATTTGTTTGTTGATCTCCTTTGCCTATGTAAGGACCTAGGAGATCCAACCTTTTCCTACGCTTCCTGCACCAATCTGTCAACCATTTTCATCCTCTTCCTGCCTTCTTTAGAAGGCTCTATGTGAGTGGGTGCCTACACCCAGTCTACTCTCTGCTCCTCCACATGTGGCTGATCCACATCGTCCTTTTGGAATGTCCTTTTTCCTTTGAGAAATATCTGACTCATTGAATCTTATTTAGGTTTCTCCTTTAGAGTTAGAGGTTCATGCTCCGGTTGTATGATCAATGTTTTCTCTAGAGAACCCCTCATGGCGTTCTCCTCATCAAATGTCATATCCCTCCTCATCACAGTTATCCTAAGTGAGGGCATGTACACCTAGTAAATAGGAGGTGTCTCAGAATAGCCCATAAAGATCCCCCTCTCTGTAGTGGGATCCAACTTTTTCTTGCTATCTTTGCAGATATGACAATAGACTATTGTATTGAAAGTTTCTACCCACAAGGATAATGCAAATCCTTGGTCCTGCAACTTTTCTCTAGCATATCCTACAATACTTCTATGTTTCCTCTTTGCAACCCCATTTTGTTTTGGGTTGTGGGTTGCAATCAACAATTCTATAATATCCTCCTAGGTACATAATTCTTTGAAAGCACTAGACAAATACCCTCCTCCATTATCACTTCCGAGGGATTTAATTTTCTTTCCAAACTCATTCTCAACTAAGGATTTAAATTCAAAAAACCTTGAATAAAATTCATCTTTCTTCTTCATGAAATAGACCTAACGTTTGTGTGAAAAATCATCAATGAAGATCACATAATACTTGTGCTTTGTAGTTGAGAGTGGGGGAAAATGGTCAATACACATGTGAGAGAAATTGCTCCAAGGTGGCTCTGGCTTTTCTTTCTTAACCCTGGAAATAAGGAGTTCTTCAACACCTTAAAGTTCTCACATCATAATTCGAGGAGCATCTCCCCTTGCTAATGTTGTAGGCTTCTTAATGTTTGCATAGTGTCCATATTCATCGCAGTGAAAGCATTTAATTTTACTGAGGTCTTTCTTCTTGTCGTGATTTGTGTTGGATTATGCTTTGCCTTGGGCCTTCTTTCCTTTGGATTTCTTTCCATTGCTAGCTAAGGGAAAAAAAAAATCCTCGTCACTTTTGGATGTGACTCCATCTTTAGTGTTCCTTCTAATATCCTCCTACACTAAGTCAGACTAGTCACTAAAGTCTCTCCCAATCTAGGAGTTTATCTCTTCCACTAACTGAATCTTGATAGTTGTGTCCGGACTTTGAAAGACCAAAGAGTGATAAGCTCATGAGTTAAGATGTTGGCACATTCTCTCCAAGTCCTCCAAGTTCATCTCTCACCCGAGTGAAATCTAGAAATATATTGAACAATAGTTTCATTTTTATTCATTCGAATATTTGTGAGATTATCTTTCAATATCAACTTCCTAATAACACTACTACTTTCGAATAAATCTGTGAGAGTTTTCCACATTAAAAAATCAATCTCCTTTCCATGAAAAATGAATGTGTATGTCTTAAAATGGAAATTCAAGATCTCAATATTCATGGGCTCGAGATTATATTAATTTCGTGTTCGTCATCATAAACATAAATATGAAATATGCGTGTTTTAGAAAAGGAATTCATGAATGATGTCGTTCATGGTATTATATTGATTTTTATTGCATGCACCGTAAGTAGTTAGAGTATACAAAACATTTATTTAAGTTAGAAAATTTTATTTATACAAATGAAATTACATTTATATATATGGATATTTCAAAAATATATTATAATTAAATTTGGCATACTTTACCTATATGTTCTCCATGTTAACTCAAATCAAGGAAAAAACAATTAAAAAAAAATCATTCGAGTGATTGGAAAATTGTCCACTAACATAAAACCTCGGGTTTATTAACAGAAATATATCCCTATATGGATTTAAGGAACAAAATCCAAATTTACTAAAATTATAAATTATTTGTATATTTATTCCGAAAAATGAAAACTATACTCTTCTTATTCGATGCTCTTCACAGAAATCGAAAAATTCATTTGAGGTAAACTCCCCACCTCTGTCGGACCTGAGGCTCTTAATTTTGTAATTTGATTCATTTTCAACCAAGGCTTTGAAGGATTGGAATTTTTCGAATGCTTCGTCCTTGTGCTTCATAAGTCCTAGCTAAACCATCCTGGAGAAGTCATCGATGAATAATATAAGGTATTCTTCTCCTCGAGGTGACCTTTTCTTGAATGGACCACATACATCTGTATGAACTAGCTCAAGAGGTCTGCTGGCTGATCCTTCCTTCTCAGAGAAGTTAGTTCTGGTTTGCTTCCCAAACTGACATGATTTGCATATGGTGTTGTCTGGAATTTTGATGTCTGGAAGACCATGAACTGCTTGATATTTGCATGCTTTGCTTATTTGTGAAAAGCTTAGATGCCCCAACCTCCAGTGCCATAACCAGTGTTCATCATTCTTGCTCAAGTAATGTTGTTGTTCTCCTTCTTCAAATATGTATAGATTATTTGGAGTTCTTTTGCCTTTGATAACTATTTCTCCCGTATCAAGATCACGGATACTACACCCATCTGATTGAAATATCACCTCGGTTCCATTATCGCACATCTGACTGACACTCAATAGATTATGTTTCAAGGCATCAACATATAAAACATTTCCAGCTTTGACATCCTCTTTCATCTGAACAATGCCTTTTCCTTTTATGGCTGTCGGAGTATCATTTCCAAAAGAAACTTTCTTTCCCTTTTCTAAAACAGTATATGATTCAAGTTTTTCTTTATCACCTCTCATATGCTTCGAACATCCGTTGTTGATGTACCATTGATTTTCCTGTCCTTCCGCATATAAAGCTATCCCACATCTTTCTGGTTTTGGTTCCTTCATTCTCCATGTTTTGGCACTTGAGGTTTGTTCCTTCTGAGTTGTCTTCCAAAACCTTCTCCTGCATTCAGAATCTTCATGACCAAAATTATTACAAATAGAACATTCAATTTCACTTTCAAGGGCGGAGAAGTTGTTATAGGTCCTCTTCATGATTGTAGGTGTACTTCTTTGTTTTTGAGCTTCTCTAGTCATGATTGTCTTATAGGCAACACATTGAGTTGCTTTGTGACCAAAGTTATGGCAAGAATAACATTGGCCATTGAAGAAATTTCTTCGACTATCATCCAACCGATTGTAATTTCTATTACCATCCATTCTTGAAGAAAATTGGGAAGATTTTACCTGTGGCTGGTTGTAGCTTCTGTTTGTCCTTAAGGTAGCATGCCCCTGATTTTCTTGATAGTCTTTGTTCGTCCTTGAGGAAGACTATCCCTGATTTACCTGATGATTTCTATTAGGCCTTTGCTCACTCCTTGCTGCATCAAGATAACTTTTAGAGGTGGAAGCTTGAGATACTTCTCCATTATACCCCAGACCTGTCTTGATTAGAGGGGAACGCTGCATACTGATAATCTCATCCAGAGTTTCAGATCCTTTAACAAATTTAAGATTAATGGCCTTTGTTTTCTCAATTTCTTTTCTAAGGCCAACAATTTCACATTCTAACTTCTCAAGAGATTTTTCCTTTTCATCAAGTTGAGTCAGAGTATCAATGATCATATTCTTTTCTTCTAAACATATTTTGAGTCTAGAAATCTATTCATAAAAGCCATCTACATCTATAGCATCCACGTAATCATCATCTTCAAAGGCCATTAAAAATTTATAGTGATTACCTCGTTCATCTTCATCGCTATTTGAGAGTCCATCACTATCTTCATGAGTGTAATAGATTTTCTTATTTGCATTCTGTTTCTTTTTCCATCTAACAAGTTCCTTCCCCTTGTCAATCTTATCCTTGTGAGGACATTTGGCAGCATAGTGACCTACTCTTCCACAAGCAAAGCATTTGAAAGGTAACTTACCTCTGAATCTTCCAGTACCCCGTTGAAGATTTCTCACAAAATTTGGTTCTTCTTCTTCTTCTTCTGACACGTGTGCTAACTCATATTACTCTCCTTTGCCTGAAGCCTTGAAGGCAGCTACTCTCCTGTCTTATGGACCTCCTTTCCTCATTTCATAAGCAATTAGAATTCCGTGCAGTTGTGACATTTTAAGGTTTTGTAGATTCTCCTTTTCTTCTATAGCAGAAACTTTAGATTCAAATCTAGAGGACAAGATCTTAGGACTTTTTCAACCACAACAGCCTCTTTTATTTCTTCACCCAAATTTTTCATACAATTAACAATCTCATCTACACGAAGAAAATAATTAGCCACACTTTCATCATTATACATCTTGAGATTTTCATACTGAATTCTGAGGGTTTAAAGTTTTGCTCATTTTACCTAATCATCTCCTTCATAGCTCAGTACAATCTTGTCCCATATTTCTTTTATGGATTTATACTGCATAACCTTGACAAATTCTGATTGAAATAGAGATCCTAATAGAGTATTGATTGCCTTTGCATTTGTTTCATATTTCTTCTTCTCAGCTGGATTTGTAGGAGTTGCTGATGGAAAAGTATACCTTGTATCTATGATATCCCAGACTTCTGTACCAAGAGATTGAAGATAG
>APFE031491304.1:292084-303982 GCA_000404065.3 Pinus taeda | reverse complement strand
TTTTTACTTATTTATGCAAAAGAATACATGTTATATTGTTCTCTTATATGTTTATGTAATAAGTGCAAATCTGTGAAGTAAAGCATCATCGCGAATTAGTTTATGTATGCGAAGTTGTAGATAAGTATAAAACATAAAAAAACACATGGGTGCCACAACACAATATACCTCTAGTTGTAGAAACTTGGTTCTGCAACCTCCCATAACTGCTTCAGGTGAGACTGGGATCTTCTTGCAGGTTGTTGACGAAAGGGCCAGTGGTTGAGGGTTTTTTTGGTGAGTAGTACAATTTGAACCTAGGCCCAAGCCCCTTAAGAGAATAGTTGACCCAAATCGAGTGGAAGAAATCAACAATATATCTTTGCCCTAAAATAAAAATAAAATTCAATTTTTCTTGGGAAGAATAAGTTTTCTTAGGAGATTCATTCCCAATTATGCATAAATTGTTAAAGAGATTACTGATATGTTAAAGAAGGATGCAAAGGTTAAATGGACTCCAGTAGTCAAGGATTCTTTTACAAGAATTAGAAAGCTTTTGGAGAAGCCCAAGTTTTGGTAAGTCCTAATTACCAGAAACCTTTCCAAATTTTTTCTTTTTCCTAACCTTCTAGTGTTGCAGTTATTCTCTTGCAAAGGAATCAAGACAATAAGGAGAAACCAGTAGCATTTTTCAGTAGGGTATTGAGATATGTTGAGTTAAAGTTTAATTTTAGAGAAAGAATCCTATTCTTTGGTCAAAGCCCTGAAGGCTTTCAGAACATATCTTTAGCAGTCTTAGATTATTGTATATGTACCAAACTCAGTTGTTAAGGATGTATTGACACATGGTGACAATAAAGGAAGAAGGGGGAAATGGAGAACTAAAATTCAAGAGTATGACATGGACATCAAGCCAACAAAATTAATAAAGGGGTAGGGATTGGAAAAGATATTAATAGAGGAAAATCACCAGGCAATGGTGATTAATTTGTTAGAAATAGTTCGTAAACCAAAGTGAGTTGATGAAGAAGGTAAGAAATATGAAAAAGATAATAAAATTGTATTAAAATATATATGCTCTAATTGGTATAAGAATATTGTTCATTATTTACTATTTCTTAGTTTTCCAACAACCTTAGATAAAGCAAAATATAAATATTTGAGATTGAAGACAAGAAATTATGTGATAGTAAATGGTCAGTTATACCGGAAAGATCATGTTGGTGTTTTGTTGCTTTGTTTGACAAAAGGGGAAACAATTGAAATCTTCAACGAATATCATGGGCATGCTTGTGGAGGCCATTATAATTGGAAGGTAACAACACACAAAATATTGAATGCCAGATTTTATTGGCTGACTTTATTTTCTGATGTTTACAACCTGGTTAGATGTTGTGAAAAGTGTCAACTTTTTGCTGAAAAGAAAAAGTTAGCACAACTGATCTTAAGCCATGTATTTGTTGAATAACCTTTCAAGAAATTTCGATTAGATTTCAATATAGGGGAAATAAATCCGCCTTCCAGTGGAAAACATAAATGGATTTTAATAGCCACCAATTATTTTACCAAATGGGTGGAAGCCATTCCAACCAGAAAGGCAATTGATTCAATGGTGATTAAGTTCCTAGAAGAATTGTTTTTTACAAGATTTAGCTGCCCTAAGAAATTAGTCATAGACAATGCTTAAGTATTCAAATATGAAAAATTAATTAATTTCTACCATAATTACAATGTTATTCTTTCCCATTATACCACCTATTATCCTCAAGGAAATGGGTTAACATAATCTTCAAATAAAGATCTGGTAAGGATACTCATGAAAACAATTGCAGAAAACAAAAAGAATTGGGATTCTCAGCTAAAGTTTTCCTTATGGAAAAACATAGTTACTACCAAAATATCTACGGGTAAGTCACCTTTTGAATTGGCATATGGAGTCACAGCTCTTTTCCCTAGTCAACTAGTCAAACTAGTAGCTACTTTCATTCAAGATGATGAAGAGGAACCAAATGCATTGACTCAAAGGATAAACTAGCTAATAGAACTGAATAAGAATAGAGAACAAAAGACTGAAAAATTAATCAGCTATCAAGAAAAGATGAAGCTCATTTTTGACAGAAAGACTAAGGAAATAATTTTTCAGCCTGGGGACCTTGTCCTAAGATGGGATGTGAGAAGGGAGGATAAGGGAAAACATGTAAGTTTGATCCTATGTGGTTTGATCCTTTCAAAATAGCAGAAGCCAGAGAAGAAAATACTTTCATTCGAGAAAATCTAGATGGAGAACTACTACAGCTTCCTGTAAATGGGTAGTAATTGAAGCATTACTTCCAAAATTGAACACTTTTTAATTCTTCTATTGTGAATATTGGTATGTTCATTGTAAGTATACAGTGATCTTCTCATTGTAATGTTTTTAAGCTATAATGTAACTCCATGCCCGTGGTGAAGGCACTAAAATGTGGTTCTTGGTGTTTTGTTCCAAAACACTATCCACAGGTGGAGCCAAATGTTGTAGATCATTTTTCACTATTTAAAAGTTATATATATATATATATAATTATATATATATCTGTGTGTGTGTGTGTGTGTGTGTGTGTTTGTCTGTGTGTGTGAAAGCCAAAAAAAGCATATATATGACAAAATAAAAAAGGGAAAAGTATTTAAAAAATGTTTATGGTGATTTCTCGAAGAAATAATGTGGGACTAAAAGTGATGCAAGATTAAGTTCACTCAATATGGAGCGATGGGACCCAACGTGGAAAGAAATTAAATATCACACAATTTGGGAGTGTGATGTCACTAGTGGCATCGGGCCTCCTCCACAGGATAAACCCGACAACAAAAAATGTGCGATGGTTATCGACTTGGGTGCCCCCGTAGAATATTTGGTGGATAAACCACCTTTTCTAATCAACAGTTGCGATCGTTTGTAGTATCACTAATTGATGGGACCACTTACCACCACAGGTGCCCCCGTGAGAGATACACAGATTTTGTAGGAGTCCATGGCAAGTGAGCGCACTCTACAATAGGCGAGCGGGATTATTACATTTCGCCATCTATTATATCACTCCTCCATGTCACCTAACACCTCATCTCATATTCCCACATTGTCATTTCTACATCATCACCTCCACGTCGCCAATACAACATCATGTCATACATATTTCACTTCCTTATTTAATTTTGATTTTCCCCCACTTTTCTCGTTTACCCATAAAACCCTATTTTTATGCTCATAATAATTTATCTACTATTTTTTTCTAGAGCGTACCAAAATACACCTACATCCACCAACTCGCTAGTTTGAAGTCCAATGTCAGCATAGAATTTCTAGGTATTTATCCACTATGTACACTTACTCAATTGTTCAAAAATGTCGAAAAAAAACCTCTATGGTGGGTTCTACAACCCACATTCCTCTTATGGACACGGAAAAGGACATTTTTGACCCCATCTGCACATTAAACCTTATAGACCTGTGTGGAAACATCCTAGTTGGTCAGGTAGAGTCCCCTGTATATTCTAGAGTTGTAAAATTAGGATTATTCTTTGCAAATGTCCCTCAAACATATTTCTTTATAGAATTCATTACTTGGTTGACTTATTCTCTTTATCCTCAGAAATGTTTTGAGACTAGGGGAAATATCTTCCAAATTTCTGCCTTGTTGATTTAGTAGACCCTTGATTTTCCATACTCTAAGCAGTATACTTCATTTTTAGAAGAAATCTTGGTAGTCAGTTTCCATAATTTGTGTAGAGGGGATTATGCCAAGTTATCCTTCCATCTTATGCCACCTGGACACATTTTGTCTCTAGAGCCACTTTTGTTCCCTCTAGATAGTTTTTCTAAATATGTTAAAGCAATTTTACAAGTAATTGCCAAGGGTTTTGGGGAAAGAAAATACCTTTATTATTGATTGTGCAGTCATAAGAATGTTTAATTTGGTCATGCAACCTAAAGTGATTCTTGATATACCAACTTGTTGGGAGGTCTTAGTGAATTCTCAATTGTCAAACCTAAATATTACTAGTTGTTTCAGATTCCCATATATGTTGGTCTACTTGTTCCTATATGTCCATGTAGAGAAATTCATGCATTTGGGCTTGAACACAATGGATTGCCATAAAAGAAAACAGTCAGTGATAAATTGGACTAAAACTGTATGAAGTCATCCTAAACATGAGGGTTTTCCATATTGAAATTAGAATATATGGAGTAGAAGTTGCCCCTTACATACTCTCATCTTTTGTACCAATGAGATTATTTGCACAAGAGTTATTTGGAAAAGTTTGAATGTAGATCAAGTTCATTTTGTTCTAGCAAAGAGGCGATACTTGTTCAATTACCCCAAAATTGTTGGGCCTTTTATTGTTTAGAATAGATAGGATATGGAGGAAGTTGAGAAAATGCTTCAAGATATGCAGTTTTAGCAAGGAGATAAATGGTCCTATGACCCTCATAAAATTATTTCAAAAATAAGGGTGGAGAATTCCTATGCTCCATACATATATGAATCAAGACCTGAAATAGAAAAACTGGTTAATGGTGGTCAATCTCAAGCACAACAGGGGAAGGAAGTTGAAACTCCTCACCCTACAGAGAAAGGATTTAAGAGAGGAATTGAAGAGGTCATTGATCTGGATGATGAGACTAGCCACAGTTCCAAGAAATCGAAATTACATGGAAAGGAAAAGGAATCTGAGCCTTTCGTTGAAAATTCGTCTTTTGCAATTGGTTTCAATTACAGTGAGGAGAAGTGAGATCCACACCTTCCTCTCCTATTCCTAAATAAGTTGGCAAGACCCCTATTACTTTTTTGAAGGAGTCATATGAACAGATTGAATATAAGAATAAGAAGCTTAGGGAGAATTTTTCTTCTCATCTCGAAGCCCAATCAGTGTCAAAAGTACCATACTGGGTTACTATCGGCCATGGATTTGGAATGAAATCATCTCAAACTTTATTTTTCTTATCCTTTTGCTTTGAGAGTTTCTTCTGCAGCAGGATTCAAAACTATAAACTTAACTGTAGATGCAAGAGATACTCCATTTCGTGACAAAATTAATTTTCACAGGCAAACTAAGGAACTTATTTATAATGATATGAGCAAGACATCATTCCCAACAAGTAAATAAAAAGCTCTATTTGGAAAGTTAATATATCAGCTGAAGTTAGAAAAATCCAATTCTAGAGCTTTGCATACCCATAAGAGATTGTAGGTTAAGCTTGGGGTAAACCCTAAAGGTAAATCTATTGTTCAAAATCTTTTGTAGGTGGTAGAATCAGAGATTCAAGCATTGGCTAAGAAATTAAAGCTACGTGTAGTTGAACATGCTATGGCCCTAGAGGTGGCTCAAGTTGAGAAAGAAAAGGAGCTCATAAAACAGGAGCTACTTGAAATAAATAAGGAGGTGGCCACTTTGAAAGAACTGAATGTAAGCTTGTAACAAAAAATAAAGACTCTTGTGTGCACTGTTAGGTTCCTATACCAATAGGTTTCATCTTCCATGATTGACAATGGAAGGGCTAAATATGTTCATCATTGCAAGCTACAAAGGTTCCATATTTTGTGTACATACTATGAAAATTAAAAAATGAAAAGAGGGTATGCCTTAAAAGAATAATCAAAAGGCAAGAAAATCAAATGGTCAAGAGAAATGAAAATGAACCCAACTAAAGACAGGAAAAGTCCAAGTCAAAAGCCACTATATCTTTGGAGTGTCACACTCACAGAATATTGCTTCAATACAAACTTGATGGACGCCCAATAGGATATCTGGACCATTGCAGTTAAAATTGCTTGTTGCAAATAGAGAATGTTCTTGACCCAACACAGCTCAAGCTTGGCAGATGACTAGCTAGGTAGAGAAATGAAGGAGCCCAACTACCTAATCTGGGTCCTTGGAAGAAATAAGGGTAGATTTAGATAGGAGGGAAGTCAAAAGAAAAAGAGAACAATCAGGGTCTACTAATCCAAGTGCACCCATTTCAAATGAAGAAAAAATGTTAGGATTACTAGGTTAGGTAAGTAGCGCAAGGTTACAGAAATGAAGGGCCATCACCAGTTGGCTTATCAAGTACAAGACTCATTCCATTCAGGGTATTGGCATCATAGCAGAGGTTTGAGGACATAACATTGGAAGCATGTCTAATTTCCCCCTATTTTCCCCCAAACGTCATTTACTAACATCCCCAAGGACCTTGAGATCTACTCAAGTGTCCTGTTCCACTTTAGTTCATGACAAGCTACTAGGTCAAACCATGAAGTTTAGTCAAGATAAAGAAGCCACATCTTTTTGTGTAAAAATCTTTACTCTCATTTCATTCATCTTCCATTCCTAGGTTTTACTTCTTAAAACTTATTCTTTACCCCTACAATCACCTCACAAATGTCATATTAACAACTGATGTATTATTTAGCTCCCTCAGTACCCCCCTTCCCTAATTCTATAAAGATCTATGTAAAAATTCCCAAAAAATCCATATAAATACCCTCCCCCTGGCACTATAGCTATATAGCCCTCTTTTGGGGAATATTAATCCATCAGGGGTTGATATTAACCCTCTATAAACCCTAAACTATGGGTTTTTGTTAAAAGCTATGGCTAAAAATAAAAAAAATCAAATCCCCGCCCTCATTAACCCTTCCAACCCCTTTTCCGCTCCTAAGTTTGTGTTTGTAATGTTTTTAAATTAAAAACATTATTAAACTTACCCGAAACCTTATGTTAAAACCCACCCCGCGCGCATTATATTTAAAAAACATTAAAATAATCGGCGAGTCCCCCTGTCCTAACGCGCCATCACATCATATGTGTCGCCAGCCATTAGATCGCCGGCCCCACTGATCTAACGACTGGCGGTTGATTTCGCAAGGAAGTTGCACGACCTTTTGCGTTCGGGGGATTGGCGGTTTCACCGCCGTACCCCCGCCACGCGTCAGCCTCTCGCAGTGTTCAGAGCCCACCCCCCCCTCATACCACTTACCGCCCATGAGGCCTCCGGGGAAACCACTTACCACCCATCCCCTCCCGCTAACATCACACCCCAGTCAGCATGACGTCACTGCCTTTGCCTGCCACCGCGCCTCCACGTCACCTCCACGTCGTCTATCCACCCGCCTGCCCTGCCACCATGTCACTGCCACCTGGCCACCCACGTCAGCTGCCACATCACCCGTTCATACCTGGACCCACCGATGACTTCATGCTGACATCATCACCAAAAAGGCGCCAAAGGGCCAAAAGTGCATAAAAAGTCGGGAAATGACCGTTGCTTGTCATTTTTATTCGTCATTTCTGGAGCACTCTGCATGCAAAAGACGTCGTTTACTGCCGAAATCGAGAATTCATCCACCAAAGTTGTTGCCGCCCTCAAAGTCGACCCAAATACCTGCAATTGATCCATCTTGATGCCTCCTGCACCAAGAAATCCAGGTATTTTCCGCAGACGACCCACTTTACCCGTATTTCTCCCATTTTTTCTCCTAAATTCCTGTAAAAAACTCTGAATAAGCTCCTCACAGATAAATTGTCCATTGAAACCACCCAAAGACCTGGTAAAATCCTTGCACCACAAGGGTCCACAAGAAACCGGTGCCCTTCTGTGAAATTCACCATAAAAGCTAATTGGAGAAGCCGAGCTACCGGCTAAAAGCCCATAAAACTGCACACTCATCCCTGTTTTCAAAGTTCCCCTTGAAAAATCAGCTAATTAGCTCAAACACACTCTGGTTTCTTCCAATAGGGTGCCCCACAGTTCATCAAACCTGTAAGAGTTTCTTCATACTCTCAGGGCTGCTCACTGTCAAACACAATTTAGTGGGCATTCCTCAGCCTTTGCACCAATCCTAAACTCAAGTAAATATCTAGTTAAAATCAAACATGGCCACTCCATCTGCACTGGATGTTGCTCCTATTAATCCACCCAATAAGGAGCTTGAAGCTATGCCACTTGTAGACAGTGATTTCCTCATTGCAGATTTTGTGGCAGAGAGGAACCACTTACAGACCTTCTGCCAGCTAAGGAACAGTCACTTGGACAACAGTGACATGTATGGCATCTGGGAGTCTAATCTGCCTACCTACTTCCTGCCATCTGTAAATGTCTTTCCTGAAGTCATTCACCTCTGTGCAGAAAATTATGACCAAAAGCTCAGAGCTGTGAAGTCTCCATCTGGGAGCATCCTCTTCTACATAACACCAGAATCCATAAATCAGATGCTGAATTAAAAACAAACCCAGCTGCTATACCCTTTTTCCATTAAGTATTTGCTGGATGAGGGCTCCAAGCTCTCTAGCACAGACATTGCTGCAGTGGCCAAAACTTTCATCAAAGCAGACTGCCAACCTTCTGGGCCACCTCCTTTTTCATATACAAATTTCAATGAGGTAGGCAAGCTGCTGGTGGACATGCTAACCTCTGTGCTGGGGTTCTCCACAAATGAGCATGTTGATGAAACTGTGCTGGTCATGCTATCTGCATATAGCCTTGGGAAGCCTCCTGCTGTAAAATACAATTATGCCAAGTTTATTGCCAACAAGATACATGACCAACTGTTGAGGATGGAAAGGGAAGAAATATTTAAATATTCATCATACATCTATCACCTCTTCTTGTACTATCAAACAGATTGCTTCCAGTGCCCCATCAAGAAGCTGGATTCACAGGGAGAGAGGAGATCTGTCATCTTTTGGTCTTCAGTCTTTCATCAAGTCCAGAGCTCTCCCTACTCCTATTGTGAATTTATTGACCAATTTGTCTATCCAGTTACATGCCTCTGGAAGAGGTCTCCTCTTGCCAGATTGTCCAAAGATATGCAGAAAATCTTACAGCTGTCCAGGAACTACAAAATAGGTGATTGGTATTTATACCAAAATCACATAGTCATCCGAATCTATGGTTGTGAACTCTGTCCCTACAGGCTCCTAAGTTATGTGCCTATGAGGTTGTTTGCCTTGGAATACTATAGGCAACTCATCAATTCTGACCTTACACACTTCCATAGTGCCAAGAAGAAAGCCAATCTAAAATTCAGAGACCACTTAGGCCCATTCATCATGAATAAGAAAGATGGTTGGCAAGAAGCTGATCAAATATTGGGGTAACAACTCAAACTCAAAAGGAGCTTCTGGTGGGTCCCTTATGACCCTGAAGGCTTTATCAGTGCTAGAAGAGTCAAGTATAGGCTGCTAGCCTATAAACATTGTCCATATCCACAAATAGAACACTTTGCCAACCAAGATGAATGGGTGCCTGAATCAATAGTAGAAGAATTTACCCAGGAAGAGAAAATGGAGCAGACTGTGAAAGATTTAGAGAAAAGTCTTGACTTGGATTCTTGTCAGCAGGTCATATTCAAGCAACTAGTCCAAGTAGGAGAAGGCACATCCACTGCTATAGTTGCACAGACTACCCAGCAAGCATCTACAACCACCACTACAGCAAAAGGCAAAGAAATAATGGATGAACAACAAGAGATAGAGGCAGGGCAGCCCAGCACCTCAAAGAATCAAAGTCAAGGGCAAGCCCCTTTACAGCAAACTGGACCACCCCAAATCCCAGTTTTGCAAACACCTCTCAATGAAGAGAGAGGAAAAAAGCGAGATAGAGAGGAGGTAACACCTCCAAGGGGGTCAACACAACAACCAGAGGCCAAGAGGCCAAGAATTCACCCTAAAACAGAGGAAGAAGACATCAGTGAGGAAAGGGCAGAAAGCCAAAACAAAGAAAGACAATCCAGCCAGCAGACTGCCACTAGTTCATTTCAGTTGGAACAGGCCATGCAACAAGGCACAGAGGTATCCTCCTCAAGGCAGAAAGGCAAGCAACCAGCTGGTATCAAATGGGGTTTCATGGAGATCAAAGCACATAATGAATTGTTGAGAGTACAACTCCATGATCAATTCTTGAAGGCAAGCCCCTCCAAAAAATAGAGATTGATGGCAGCATATGACATCAAGGAGGACAAAATGATTTTTATTCATTTAAAGCCTAAAGTTCCACATCCCAAAACCTCTGCAGATTACCTAAGAACAAACTTGGAGGTCTTTTCTAAAGACATACATCCAATGGATCAAATAGAGCTGCACAAGCAAACAGGGGAAATGGTGTATGCCACACTTGCAGACAAGGACATGCTAGCCCATAAGTTGAAAGAATCGCTGAAAAATACTAATACACAGTTGGATTTGGAAAGGATGTCTTCCCAGGCCAAGGACAACATAATAAAAACATTGGAAGACATTATCATTGATCTAGGGCATGATCCAAAAGATCCAAAGGGTGAGAGGGCCCTTATGAAAAAGAAGGAGGATGATATTGCTGCACTCAGAAAGCAGGAAAAATTGCCTCCAACCATTCACCCTGACACTGTAAAACTTGCACAGGAAAAACAGCTTGATGACACCATGGATTTACTTATGAAGATGAATCAAAGGATACTAGAGATGGAAGGAGAATTGGAGAAAGCATGGCAAGGAAGACAGGGAGAATCAATCTCCCAACCCCCTTAAACTTCTACAAATCTTGGCCCTACCCCTCCTTCACAAGCAGCAACAGCCCCTCCTGCCATTCCAGCACCAACCATAGCCACATCAGCAACAGAGGCAACAGAAGCAACAACAGCAGCAGAATCTAGCATGAGTATGGAGGAATTGATGAAAGCTGTCAAGGAGCTTGAAACTCAAGTGACAGAAATAAATGAAGCCAAGGATAGATTGGCCAGGCTAGAGGCCAGCTATGACAAGTCCAAGATGGCAGTGGCATAAAAGTAGAGAGAGATAAAGGCCTTGGAGGCCAAAGTAAAAACTTTGGAAAAGGAATTACTTCTAGGCAAGACCTTAGCAGAAATCAAGAAGATAATTTGGGCCAAAATTGGCCAATCAATCCATGACCAATGGAGGTCAATCCATGCAATACATGAGAAAGTTGAACTGATAAGCATGGCTCATGTTGAAATACAAAGGGCCAGAACAACACTAGGAATCATGCCTGAGCAGGCCAATAAGATGATACATTTCCTCAATAATCACACTAGGGAGGAATTGGCAGCACTAGAAATAAACAGTAGAACAGACACCATCCTGACAGCTAAGAAAGTGCTAACTTTGAGGAACTTCACTCAAACTCTAGAGAGAAAATGTCAGGAGATGAAGGCAGAAATTGATGAATTTAGGGCAAAGATGACAGTGTTACAGGATAAAGGACTGCCAAGCCTAGTGACTGGCACAGGACAATTGCTGTCATATATCCAGTATATCACAAGGATCAACAATTATGTTGACAATCAAATAACAGCATCCAGCAGCTCCACAGAAGAAGAAGGGCCTCCCTCTGGGCAGTCTCTGTATGACAAATTGGAAAATCTATTTTTTATTGAGCATGAGATAAATCATCTGTTTGAAGTGCCTCCAAACTTCTACAGATATACAGAAGCAAATGAAACACTCGTAAAAATAAGGAGACATTAGCTATCTCCAGCTGATTGGTGCAGGCAATGTTGGAAATTCTGCCCAGGTGATCCCATCATATTATTCCTTTTTTGTGAAAATTCAGATCTCAGTCACATTACAAGTCAGCAGACAAATCAGCATGCAGGTATCATAGGAAGCATCCGTACAGTGACTCACCAAAGCACTCAGACAGCAGGCTCAACTAACGCAGAATTAAAGGCACAGCTACAACCAACTTTCCTGAGCCAAAAAGTCAAAAGTTGTCTGACAGAAAGATAGCTGCCATCTCAACATTAAATGCTATAGTTATTTCTTTCATTTACTTTTTGTAAGAGAGTTGGTGGTACAATTTATTGCACAATAACTCACTATTGAGATATTTTGTATCCTATTTTGTATATATATCCCCTCAAAGAACGTATTGAGGGTTGGTTGTAGTGAAACTCTTTCAGAAGAGCT
>APFE031491304.1:269136-284214 GCA_000404065.3 Pinus taeda | reverse complement strand
ACTAGCCGATCCATTTACTAGTACGTAGGTGCTGACCCTACAGAAGGCTACAACCTTCTTTCATTTAGGGACCATGTTTTATCAATTTTCAGACTGGATCCAAGAGTACAAAACAAACATTACTGCAATACAATCATCAACTTATACTTGCATCATAGTTCATCAAACAACCCAATACTGAATCACTGAAACCATGTCATCAAGAACACAGAACCAAAACCAGAGCCCAGAACTCTGCAACAACCACCAGAATCAACAACAACCTGAAATATCAAATCATATTATGCATATGCTACTTCACTGTACCAAAACCGCGTGTATACGCGCTTTCTCCAAAGGAAATCTACGTGCATATCTAGAAATAATTACTTATGCCTTCGCTATCAGATCCGACCCTTGCCAAGCGTCCCGAACAGATAACCAGCAAATACCAGATCTTCTCACTTCATCAGACACCCATTACTCAATCTTTGCCTAATGATCTTCTCCTTATATAGCCTTAGGCCTTTCTCAATACCATGGTGCAAAACCATAACAAACCAATACCATCAACTCAAAACTAGGGATCAACACGTCTGTCGAGACACCATGGTCCAAAACCATAGGCACAACTTCCAAGCAATAACCGCCACGGACCAAAGATAAGTTTTCCACATACACGCACTTTTATTGAAGCCAACCTGCGTGTACACGCGACTTGGTATATAGCGAACCTACGTGTATATATTTTCTCTTTCTATCCTGCTGTATTAAGATCTTTCCTCTGATTAAGATGCCATCACCTGTACCTGTCTCTGAGTGAGTTTCCATCAAGGACAACACTTGTATCATAATGCCAACAAGTTGACTGCTACATATATTTGTTTCTTGTTGTACCAAGAAACTGTTGTTGACCCTACACTAAAGACAACTCTCGAGGTTCTCTTCTTATCTAATGGATTCCCTGCCCAATCTGCATGTGTGAAGCCTTGTAGTTTAACTCCATCAGTCTGATTGTACCATAAACCAAAGTTTGTTGTGCCTCTGAGGTATCTGAGAACATATATTGCTACTTTCTAGTGAATCTTGGTAGGGGTCACAATGAACTGAGTAAGTCGGTTCACTGCAAAACAAATATTGTGCCTTGTGTTCATAAAGCACTCTCTCTAGATAGTGCTATATGTTGCCTCCCTTGTAAAAGTGTCCTCTTTCTTCCAATTAGTACCCAGTGGAGTATCCATGGCTTTGCAATCTTACATGAGAAACATTTAAATAATTTCAGAGGTGTACTTCTCATGTCCAACAAATATCTCTCCATCTCCCTAGCACACCTTAAAGATAATTAAGTGGTGCGCCATACCCTATGCTTCATCTAAAACTCTTTCGCAAGGTCATCCTTCGATGATTGGATCAATTTGTCATCTCCTGTCGACATGAAATCATTCACATAGAGAACTAGATGGGAAATCTATCATTGACCATAATGTAGTAGAGATTAGAATCTACTTCACTCTTATTGAAGCTCAATCCATTAAGATAAGAATTTATGCAAGTGTACCAAGCACGAGGTTCCTGCTTGAGACCATAGAGGGCTCTCTTGAGCCTACATACATGTGTCTCCCTACTACTGGTCTCAAATCCCTCAAGTTGCTAAGTGTAGATATCTTCCTCAAGAAATCCATTAAGGAAGGAAACCTTAACATCCATTTGGTGGATCCTCCACCCAAACTATTTTGCTAATCTTAGTATGGTCTTGATAGATGAGTATCATGCCACAAGGGAAAATATTAGGTCCCCATACTACTAGTGTAACCCCTTAATGTTATTAGTGCAACTCCCTTATTGTATTATTGTGCCCATATAGTCCCCATGTTATTATTAGTATGCCCCATGGAAGCTCACTATTGTTATTGTTGTGTCCCTTCAATATTACAGTTATGTAGGCTCTGATTGTATTAGGACCCCTTAGACTCCATTATATAGAAATAAGGTCTTGTCATTTGTATCATCTAAGAATTGTTCATGTGTGTAATGTAAAGGAGGTTTCTCCCTTGAAGAGGTTGATTTTAAGTCGATGTATCGTCTCTATCTTTTTCTAAGCTTCTTTAATAACATTTGGTATCAGATCTTTGGATTCTAGGGTTTCACTCCTCCAAACATGTGAGTGTCGCATTTTGACTATAACTTTTGTTTTTTGATGTTTCAGAACCTAAAAAAACCCCATTTGAGCCACAATCATGATGATCCTCACATCAAATTTTAGATCTTTAATCACTATATTTTTAGAGATATGATCTAAGGAAGTCAGGGTTTTTGCAGGCCCCTGAATTACATCCCAAACATGTGACCTTGGGAAAATCGCCATAACTTTCTCTCAGATTATCATATTGAAATTTCGTAAGAAGTTACAAAAAGAGGACGAAATTTAATTTTTTGTGAATTTTTTTCCAGTGTGAAGGTTGAAACAGTGACACATGGAACTTAGTACAAGTTCGCTCTACCGAAGAAGTATATAATCAAATCATCTTGGGAGATTGGTTATAACTCTTTCTTGGAGAATCCAATTTTGATCAAACTGGTGGCATTGGAAAGAGGATGCAAAGGGATACTACAAGTTGTAAGTTCAAATCTTGGAGATCCGAAATTTCAGAGATACAATAGATTCAATTTTGAGTGCTAAAAGGAAGAAAAAGAATGACTCAAATGAAGAAAATAGAAACACCTAGTATGCAAAATTGGATGGATGATTTGAAGAATGTGATTGATGCTGAGATAAATAGTTTTATATGTTCCATAGAATTTAATATCGATGGTAGGGAAGCAGATTTGAAGAAATGAATGGAAGATCTAAAGAAATACATGGAAGATTTGAAGGAAGGTGGGGCAAAGTTGCTACAAGAAAGGCATCCTAATGGCCAAAAGGTAGGGGACAAAACTCATGATGACAAAAAAATAAATTTTAATCATGATTTCATAGAATATAACATTGGATTGAAGACCCATAATATCCCAAATATCGATATGAGGAATTTTGATGGCAAGGATGCCATAACATTGATACTACAGATGGAGAAATATTTTGATCTAGATGATGTGAAACTGTTACAAAAGGTACGTATTACATCTTTATATTTAGAACTGAATCAATTCTTATTGTATAAAGGGTTTTGTTCTGGTAAACCACTTTTCACCTGGTCAATTTTCACAGAGGAAATGATAACACATTATGAGGATACAAAGAGAAACACTTTCTTTAGCCAATTGATAAATCTCAAACAAAAGGGTTCAACGATGGAACATATTGAGGACTTCCAAAAGCTGAATATAAGGGTAAAATATATTCGAGAGGAGCATAGGATTGATGTGCTCATAGGTACTTTAAAGGATAACATCGAACATGAGGTTCACCTTTAGGAACGTGATTCATTGTTGAAGGCATCCAAGTTGGCAAGAAAAATGGAAAGAAAAATTATGGCAACAAGGAAGCCTACCACTCACAACTATAAAGATGGAAGTGTTGTTTCTCTTAGCCTTCCACAACCTACAAGGTTGAAAAGAGAAATAGGAGAAAGTGACCTTTATTATAGTTGTGATAGCAAACACACTAAAGGTCATAAGTGTGCTAGGAAGAAATTATCTTACATTGATTGTGAAGAGGAGGAAGAAAAGTATCAAGAAACATCAAAAGAAGAGGATATACACCAGGAACAAACCACAGAGAAATAAGAAATGAATCCGACCATATCTTGTAATGCATTGGTAGGAATTACCACTCCTCAAACTCTCAAGATAGAGGGACATATCAAGAAGAAAAAGGATATCCTCACTTTCGAACAGAATCAAATGGAACAACAGGCAGATCAACATCATAGTGAAAGAGGCTTTGACATAGGCGACTGGGTATTTTTCTGACTACAATCATACAAAAAAATCTCCCTCAAGAAAGGTAATAAGGATAATAAATTATCACCAAATTACTATGGTCCTTATAAAGTGTTGTAAAAGATTGATACTATGGCATACAAATTGGAGCTTTCTGCATCTTTTCGAGTGCCCCTAGTTTTCCATGTTTCATGCTTAATGAAGGTTATTGGTGACAAGGTCCGAGTCCAAACAATTTTGTTGGAACTTGACGAGGAAGGAAAAATCCTATTTGAACTTGAAGCGGTCATGGAAACAAGAACTCGACAGCTACAGAATCGATCAATTTCATAATATCTCATCAAGTCGAAGAACTTACCACTAAAGATTCCACATCGGAGGATGAGATTTTTATACAGAAGCATCCAAAAATACTCAAGCGTTGATGACAACACTTTTTGAAGGAGAGGGGCATGTTAGGTCCCTATACTACTAGTGCAACCCCCTTATTGTATGATTGTTCCCATATAGTCCCCATATAATTATTATTAGGCCCCATAGCAGCCCACTATTGTTATTGTTGTGCCCCTACAATATTATTGTTATGTAGGCTTTGATTGTATTGGGACCCCATAGACTCCTATATATAGAAAGGAGGTCTTGTCATTTGTATCATCTAAGAATTGTTCATTTGTGTAATGTAAAGGAGGTTGCCCCATTGAAGAGGTTGATTTCTAAGTCGTTGATCAATCTTTTCTATGTTTTTGTGAGTTGGTTTCATAATAGAAAATGTCTCCTCAAAATCAATCCCCTCCACCTATGAGAAGCCTTTGGCAACAAATCTGGCATTTTACTTCTCAACACTTCCATCAGCTACATGTTTGACTTTATACGCCCACGTGGAGCCAATAGTATATTTTCCCACAGGATTAGGCACAACCTCCCAAGCATCATTCTTCATGACGGAGTCATACTCTTGCACCATGGCATCTACTGACACCTATTGGGAAGATACTTCTTCAAGAGAAGGTGCCTTAGAATAAATAAACTCTGATAGGAGTTCCATATATAGATTACATTTGTTTGTAGATCTCCTTTACCTGTGTAATGACCTAGGAGATCCAAACTTTTCCCGCGCTTCCTGCACCAATCTGTCAACCATTTTCGTCCTCTTCCTGCCTTCTTTAGAAGGCTTTGTGTGAGTGGGTGCCTCCACTCAATCTACTCTCTGCTCCTCCACATGTGGGTTATCCACATCACCCTCTTGTAATGTCATTTTTCCTTTGAGAAATATTTGACTCATTAAATCTTATTTAGGCTTCTCCTTTAGAATTATATGCTCAGGCTCCAGTTGTATGATGAAAGTTTTCTCTAGAGAACTCCTCATGGCATTCTCCTCATCAATTGTCATATCCCTCCTCATCACAGTTATCCTGAGTGAGGGCATGTACACCTGGTAAATATGAGGTGTCTCAAAATAGCCCACAAAGGTCCCCCTCTCTGTAGTGGGATCCAAATTTTTCCTGCTATCTTTGCAGATATGACAATAGACTATTGTATTGCAAGCTTCTACCCATAAGGATAATGGAAATCCCTGGTCATGCAACATTTCTCTAGCATATCCTATAATACTTCTATGTTTCCTCTCTGCAACCCCATGTTGTTTTGGGTTGTGGGCTGCAATCAACAATTTTCTAATATCCTCCTTGGCACATAATTCTTTGAAAGAACTAGACAAATACTCTCCTCCACTATCACTTCCGAGGGATTTAATATTCTTTCCAAACTCATTCTCAACTAAGGATTTAAATTCAGTAAACCTTGAATAAACTTCATCTTTCTTCTTCATGAAATAGATCTAACGTTTGTAGGAAAAATCATCAATGAAGATCACATAATACTTGTGCTTTGTAGTTGAGAGTGGGGGAAAATGGTCCATACACATGTGAGAGAAATCGCTTCAATGTGGCTCCAACTTTTCTTTCTTGACCATCGAAATAAGGAGTTCTTCAACACCTTAGAGTTCTCACATCATAATTCGAGGAGCATCTCCCCTTGCTCATGTTGTAGGCTTCTTAATGGATTTTGTATCTGGAGACTTGGTTGAATAGTGTCCATATTCATCGGGATGATTTGTGTTGGATTATTCTTTGCCTTGGGCCTTCTTTCCTTTGGATTTCTTTCCATTGCTAGCTAAGGTAAAAAAAAATATCATCACTTTTGGATGTGACTCCATCTCTAGTGTTCATTCTAATCTCCTCCTACATTAAGTCAGACTAGTCACTAAAGTCTCTCCCAATCTAGGAGCTTGTCTCTTCCATTAACTAAATCCTGATAGTTGTGTCCGGACTTTGAAAGACTAAAGAGTCATAAGCTCACGAGTTAAGATGTTGGCACATTCTCTCCAAGTCCTCCAAGTTCATCTCTCACTTGAGTGAAATCTAGAAATATATTGAACAATAGTTTCATTTTTATTCATTCGAATATTTGTGAGATTATCTTTCAATGCCAACTTCCTAACAGCACTACTACTTTCGAATAAATCTGCGAGAGTTTTCCACATTACAAAATCAATCTACATTCCATGCAAAAATGAATCGGTATGTCTTATAAAGGAAATTCAAGATCTCAATATTCATGTGCTTGAGATTATATTAATATCGTGTTCGTCCTCATAAACATAAACATGAAATATGCATGTTTTAGAAAAGGAATTCATGAACGATCTCATTCTCGGTGTTATATTGATTTCAATTGCATTCCCACTAAGTAATGAGAGTATACAAAACATTGGTGAGGCGCGAAAGGGTTACAGGTTGAGGTAGCAGGTTTAACCATGGAGGGGAGCGAAGGAGGGAGCTTCACTCCCTCCTACAAGGAAGTAGTAGCCAACAAAAGCAAAAAACCACCAGACAGAGGTAGAGGGAAAATAGAGGAATGGAGGAGAAACAAGGAAGAGGATGCAGAAGGCTCCAAATTGGAGGAGAATGAGGGCACAAGAGATAAGGAGAAAACTGATAGAAAATAGGGAACAAAAGACAAAAATCAGAAGGGACCCTGTAAACCCAAGGTGAAAATCACTCCTAGAGTAGTATTAAACAACCCAGAGCTGCAGGAATATAGGGAGCACATGCAGACATATGCTATCATTTGCAAATTTATGGGGATATGGCCCACTAAAAAAGCATTACAATCCTAGATCTGATACCACTTGAAGCCAAAAGGGAGCATTGATCTTCATCTAGGGTCCAAAGTGTTCTTCATTGTGGTGTTCACCAACATCAAGGACAAAGACAAAGTGCTTGAAGGCGGGCCCTACTTCTATGCTACGACAGGGGTCTATATAAGGCCATGGAAGATGAACTTCGTTCCGAAGAGGGAAACCTTTACCTTGGTCCCGGTTTGGGTAAGACTCTATTCTCTTCCCCTTGATTATTGGCAAATAGAATCGCGAGCTGCCATAGGCAATAAGTTAGGGAGGTTTATCAAAGCGTCTGAAGCCACAAGAAGGGGAAAATACACTTCCTTTGCTAGGATATGTGTGGAGATGGATCTATCTGCAACTCTTCTGGATGAAGTTAGCTTGGATGTTTTTGATGAGGAATGGGTCCAGACAGTAGACTATGAACACATACCATTCAGATGTCATAGATGCCATGAACATGGATGCCTTCTGAGAGATTTCCCTCTCAGTAAAGCAGAACACAAAAACAAAAACAGCACAATGAAAGATACAGACAACTCTCACAGAGCTGTCCATAAAGGAAAAAATAGCAAGAAAGGGCCAAAGCAACATCACTTGGGAGAACGAAAGGACTATCAGAATCAATACCAAGTCTCGAAGTGGATGAAGAAACAGAGGGAGAAGATCAAGTAATGAAGGAGGGTTATGTGAAAACAGGGAAGGAAGAAGATAATGATCTGACATAGGAAAATGAACAGTAGAAAAGGAACATGATGAGTGATTCAGAACTAGAAATGGATCAAGAAATGAACCAGAGTGAGATGGACATGGAGGACAATGAGCTACAGGAGATTCTTGAGAGAGAAAATCTAGATCTAGAAGGATTCATGAATCAGGGAACTATGGGAGGGGTAGAATCACTAGCACAAGAAAAGATCAATAGAATACAACAACTATTCCTATGGAAAACGTAGGAAAATGGTTTGGAGGAAGTAAATAAAAATGAAAGATAAAGTAACGAAGGAGGGAAAGCAGTAAAAGTGACTCCGGGGCTAGCACCCATAAATCCCAGAAGAAAAAGAGGCAGAAGAAAGCAGAAAGAGCTACTGATGGAATGTGGTAAGCTCATCGTAGACTCAGGTAAGATGAAATATCTAACTAGTTACTCCTTTACCAATCTTTAATTATGAAATTCACAACCTAGAATATTAGAGGTCTAGGCAGTAGAAAGAAACAAAGAATGTTGAACAACAAAATGAAACAAGCAGCTCCAGACATAATTTTTGTCCAAGAAACAAAATGCTCCATTCAAAAATTAAAGCAAATCCATAGTAAATGGCTAAGTAGATTTGAGTTCCTAGAAGTTAAAGCTTTAAACTCAGCAGGAGGTATCCTCACGCTCTGGAATCCCCTAAGGATTGGAATAATCGATGCTTAGGCATCTAGGAACTATTTATCGATGGTCATACAACTTGTAGGTAATAGGAACACCTATCTAGTCACGAATGTTTATGGCCCTCAAAGGTTGGATGACAAAATCAGGTTTTTAGATTCCCTAGTAGATCTCCGGGTCAGGTATGCAGGGTTACCCCGGGTCATCGGAGGATACTTTAACATGATAAGATCTCTCTCAGAGAAAAAGGGGGTACAAGAGCTCTAAACAAGGATGTTGTAGCCTTCCAAATCTTTACAGAAAACATGAAGCTAGTTGACATTGAGACAAACAATGGACTCTGCACTTGGAATAATAAAAGAGGAAGGAATTCCCAGGTATCCTCTAAGCTCGATAGATTCATGATCTCGGAGGATCTCATGCTTTTAGAAAAGGAAATAATGGTAGAAATTCTCCCTTTTAGTGGCTCAGATCACTGGTCGGTATTAATGGAGATCAAGGGCATAGGCACCCCAAGAAATAGACCTTTCAGATTTGAAAACATATGGTTATCACATCCATATTTTATCAGCAACATTGAAAACTGGTGGGTGGAAGATCTACAAATTCAGGGATCGTCAATGTTCCTGCTACACAAAAGATTAAAGCGGATCAAGATGAAGCTAAAAGTTTAGAACAAGGATATTTTAGGAAACATTTTTGTAGGTAAGAAATCGATTGAAAATAATATTAGGGAGCTTAACCAAACATTGATCAAGGAAGGATTTGATAAGAACAAAAATGAATAGGTAGAAAAATACCAACTAGAATGGGAAAAGTTGGGTAAACAAGAGGAAATTTTCTGGAAACAAAAATCAAGAGTGCAATGGCTTAAGGAAGGAGAGCGCAACACCAATTGTTTTCACATATCTACCATTGCTAATCGGACTCACAATAGGATCTCCTCGATTAAGAATGAGGACGGGCAGATCTAGCAAACCCATGAGGAAATTGAAGCAGTGTTAGTTAAACACTTCAGTGGTATAGCCCAGGAAGACACTTTAGTAAGGGAGCCCTTCATCAAAGACTTCACCAATCACATACCCAAATTGGTTACCATAGAGGAAAATGCTAATCTAAATAGACCTGTTACTGAAAAGGAGGTAAGTGAGGTACTCAAGGAAATACAAAATGGCAAAGCCTCTGGGCCGGATGGATTTAATGTGGATTTTTTCAAATTTTGCTGGAACATTGTCAAAGAGGATATTGTAAGGGTAGTGGAAGATTCTAGGCTGCATAGAACTATCTTTAAAGCTCTCACCACCTCCTTCATCGCCCTTTTTCCAAAATAGGATAATGCCCAAACGCCAAAGAAGTATAGACCCATCGCATTATGCAATGTTGTTTACAAGATTATTTCCAAAGTAGTGGCCAACAGACTCAAACCCTTGCTGCCCATGATTATTTCGGGTGAACAATCTGGGTATGTGGAAGGCAGACAAATTCTAGATAACACCATTCAAGCTCACGATGTGGTTCACTCGTTGACTAGCAAAAAAAAAGTGAGTATGATAATGCAATTGGACATAGCGAAAGCTTATGATAAAATCAACTGGACATATATCAATAAAATGCTTGCTGTGTTTGGTTTTGATCACAATTGGATTAGATGGGTGATGACCCAAGTGACTTATGGCAGCTTCTCAATTTTAGTTAATGGCTCTCCCTCATACATTTTTCTTCCTTCTAGAGGACTTAGGCAGGGTGATCCGCTCTCATGTTTTCTCTTCATCCTAATGATGGAAGGGCTGGGGTGGTCCATAAAGCATGCTAAAGAAACAAGCAAAATTCAAGGACTCCAACTTTCAAAGAATGAGTAGGCTCTGACCCATCAACAATTTGTAGATGACACAATGTTACAGGGAATTCCCACTGTCAAGGAAGTGCTTGCTTACAAGAAAATTATGAGTGACTTTGTAATGGCATTAGGTATGGTAGTCAATCTTTCCAAATCAAAATTATTTTTCTTTAACACTCACATTGCCATCTAAAGAAATGTTTCTAGGATTCTAGGCTTTTAAAGAGATTCTCTCCGCTCGAAATACTTGGGAATTCGTTTTATGGTTAAGTTGTTGCATAAAAGCATCTAGGAACTATTAATCAGCAAGATGCAAGACAAAGTCAAAAAGTGGACAATCAGGTCTTTAAATCTGGCTAGTAGACTAGTTCTTGCAAAGGCAGTTCTCCAAGCTATCCCAGTTTTTATGCTATCAGCTCTTCCAGCTCCAAAAGGAGTCCTTCAACAATTCAGAAAAATCCAAAGAGATTTTCTTTGGGGAAAGGAGGAAACTAGGAAAAAATGGGCTTTAGTTTCTTGGGAAAAGATCTATAACCCTAAGAACCAAGGAGGATTAGGATTGGATGATCCAGAGATTCTCAGTAAAGCTCTGGGAGCTAAACTTTGGTGGCGGTGGGTCAAGGATCCTGATGCTCAATGGGCAACCGTCCGGAAGGAAAAATATGCCAGCTCCTGACACTCCTCTGACCTAATAAGAATGACAGGAAATAGAAAAGGCTCTCCTATATGGAACAAAGCCTCGGAAAATAAAGGAGTGGTACAAGATAACATCTTATGGGAAATAAGAAATGGAGAGCAAACACTTTTTTGGGAGGAAAAATGGCAGCAAGAACCAAATCTTTTGATAGAGGATTTTTCAGGTCTCAAGCAAGAGACAGATAGCCAAGGACTAGTAAAGGTTAAGGACTTTTGGCAACATGCTTGCACTACCGAGAAATGGAGAACATGGAAAACCATAGATGGTAGAGAGGATAGAACCCTCAATGGCAAAGCAGAGTCCCTAAAAAAGATGTCGGATTAAAGGATGATTTTAGTCACTAAAGGGCATGATCAACTAAGATGGGGTGGCAACAAGGAGGGAAACTTTAATATTAAGGAAGCAAAAGGCATTTCCATAGGGTTGGAATCACAAGCTTAGGTCAGATTCTGGCAGAAGCTATGGAGGAATAAAGGCTGGATGTAAATAAAGCTCTTTATGTGGCTGGTTCACCACAGGAAAATCTTAACCTGGGACAATATTAGAAAGAGGGGTATGCTGGGACCCTCCTGTTGCCAGCTCTATGAAGCACAAAAGGAGACAATAGAACATCTTCTTAATAGCTGCAGTTTCACCTCAAGGATATGGGATTTTTTTCCTTCCATCTTCAATCAATATGATAGAGACAAAGATAACATCACAAACACCATAAACAATTGGAGGGATAATTTTTCGGAGTGTGAGGTTCTTAACTCTGCTTGGGCTCTCCTGCCAAGTTTCATAATATGGAATGTTTGGAAAGAAAGAAATAAAAGGATTTTCAAAGAAGAAAAGAACTCCTCACCCCACCTATTGGAGCAGATCTTGAAACAACTAAAAGAGACAGTGGGTATAACAGTTAGGGATCTCCCCAAAGATCCTCCCTCAGTAACAGAGTTGAAAATACTCAGACAGGTGAACATGCAGGGGATCACTCCTCAAGGTTTAAATAGGAAAATAATATTAAGGGAACTGATTGAGGATTTCTAGACCCCCCTCGGAAGGATTTTTAAAATTTAAAATTGATGGAGCCTCTAAAATAACCCTGGAATGGCTGGTTTTGGAGGAGTTCTTAGGGATGAAACAGGAAACATCGTCTCCCTCTTCCACTGTCATTTAGGTAAAGCTACCAACAACATGGTGGAACTTATGGCTTTGGAGCAATGCTTAGACTTTTTGAAACAAGACCACTGCCATAAGGTGATAATAGAAGTTGATTTAGAGTTAGTCGTCAAAGAAACCAAGAAACTTAGTCATGGCACAGGACCAGGAAAAGTAACAAAACATTGGCGGCTAACAAGGGTTCTCCAAAAAATTCAAACGCATCTTAACGGACTTCATATGCTTAGATTTAACCATGTGTGTAGAAATGCCAAAAAATTGGCGGACATCCTTGCCAACCAAGGGGTCACCTGTAACAACAGCCGAAATTCGATGATCTAGCGAGAAATGCCGCAAAGCCAGCTAAAAGCTCTTTGTCACACCCAGGCAGAAGAGCACAAAAGAGAGTATCGGAACAAAACTTAGGAAGCCAAGACACAATGGGAAAATTTTTGAAGGAGTCACATGGTTGGCTAGACAGATTAGCGGATGATAGCATGACAGAGGAGGATTCTGCAGCATTGATCATCAGTACGTCAAAAAGCCCTGAAGGTGGGTGCAGGGTTTTCTTTTTTATGAGAATGGAAGAGAACATTAAACGTTTTTGCGGCAACACTTCCCGTTCCTCTCAGGGTATGGCTGCTAAACCACACATCGAGCGATTTTGGTGTGATCACACCACTTTCAAGCCAAAGGCGGTTTTTTTTTTGGGGCAGCGATACCTTTCATTTCTCGACACGTGGATGAGGGCAGGGTCAAGAAACCACCCTCATCGCACACTAAACTTCAATCAATTGAAAGCATGTGAAAGGCTGCTCCACTGTCTGATTATTTCTCGTCCGACCAATGATCAGGAATGGGGAAGCGTTCAGTGGGGTCGGAGGGTTGACTTTAGGCTTCATCTTGATTTTTGGGAGGCAAGGTTTATATAGCGGTTAGAGAGCGGGTCAGCATGGGGTTTGGGCCCATCACCTTTCATTAGTAGATGATAGCACGACAGAGGAGGATTCTGCAGCGTTGATCATCAGTCCATCAAAAAGCCCTGAAGGCGGGTGTAGTGTTTTCTTTGTCAGAAGAATGGAAGAGAACATTAATCATTTTTGCGGCAACACTTCTCGTTCCTCTCAGGGTAGGGCTGCTAAACCACACATCGGGCGGTTTTGGTGCGATCGCACCACTTTCGAGCCGAAGGTGGTTTTTTTTTTGCGCAACGATACCTTTCATCACTCAACATGTGGATGAGGGCAGGGTCAGGAAACCACCCTCATCGCACACTAAACTTCAATCAATTCAGAGCGTGCAAAATGCTGCTCCATTGTCTGATTATTTCTCGTCCGATCAACGATCAGGAACGGGCGAGCGTTCGGTGGGGTCGGAGGGTTGACTTTAGGCTTCATTTTTATTTTTGGGAGGTAGGGTTTATATAGCAGTTAGAGAGTGGGTCGGCACGGGGTTTGGGCTCATCACTTTGCATGTTCGATACTCGAAAGTGAGTGGAGGGAACTCTTAGGGGTTAGAGTGACTTTTGACCATCTCACTTATGCTGGCATTCTGTAAAGTATTGTAAATTATGTTTAACTTAATGAAAAAGAAGGCATGACTCTTGCTTAAGCAAAAAAAAGAGAGTATACAAAACATTTATTTAAATTAGTAAATTTTATTTATACAAATGAAATGTATATATAGATCAGTTATGGATAATTTCAAAAATATATTAATAGATTAAATTGGCCATCACTTCAAAGATATATGTTCTGCATAGTAATCAAATGATGCGAGAAAGACAATTAAAAAATAAATCATTAGAGTGATTGGAAAAGTTTGTCGCACAGTAAAATAAAACCTCGGGTTTATTAATCAAGAAACATATCCCTATAGAATTTTAGAAACAAAATACATAATTTATACTAAAATATAATAAATTTTTGGTTTTAAATATTTATTCTCGAACAAAATAAAGATTACTACACATAAATATAACACTTATATATTATATATATATATATTAGATATATATAATTTATAAGATTAAATTTTCTTTTGAAAAATGACAATTAAATTATTTTTTGTTGTCTTAACATCATCATAATTACTAATCTTAAATATAAACCAACACAATTTAAATCACCAACAATCTTGCAAACCTAAAACTAACATTACCACCAAATTTGCAAACCTAAGAGTAGCATCATAAATTTGAAAGTGCATGAACCTTCCTTCTGTAATAAGCCTGAGAATCAAGGGAACGAATAGGTTTACAACGTTTGTAAGTGAAATATAGCCAAACCTTTGAATAAGTTTTGGAAAAATATAAAACTTTAGAATTGATTTATGAAGTGGACTTCCAGAATATAGATTTGGGTATAAGCGAGTACCACAAAAGATACCGACAAAAGTACTACAAACTCATTAAGTTTTATTGGAAATTCAGTTCTATTTAAAGGAGGAAGGAAGATCATGAAGATGTTTATGAAGAAACGCTTGCTGAAAAGGAGGATTATAAATTTTTGAGGAAATTGAGAAAGTATCACATAAATTTCTACGATGATTTATGCAGAAAAGATAATTTCTTAAAAGTATGATGTTTTTTTTTTTACATTTGTTGCTTTATTTTTTAATTTATAATGATGAAGATGAAGTAACACAAGTATCTAATAATGATAAATGGAAATTAGAAATGAAGGAGGAAATGGATGTTATACAAAGAAATAAGACATGAAATTTGGTGGAATTTCTTAAAGGCAAGAAAGCCGCCAGTTGCAAGTGGGTTTACGAGTTAAGGAAAAGTGACGGTGATATTATTTAGAAGTACAAGGAAAGACTTGTTGTAAAGGATATTCCTATAAGGTATTGATTTCCATGATATTTTTTCATCAGATGTTAAGCTTGTTTCAATTCGAGTTGTGTTAGCCATAATTGCATTACTTCATATAGAGTTAGAGTAGCTAGATGCTAAAACAAAATTCTTACATGGGGATTTGGATGAA
>APFE031491304.1:258505-269116 GCA_000404065.3 Pinus taeda | reverse complement strand
TATATATATATATATATATGTGGAAGAAATAAAAGAGTTTATTCAAAATTACAAGAGATTTTCCTTTAAATTCAAGAAATCATCTTATGGTATGAAGCAGTGTTCGAGTCAATGGTCCAAGAAGTTTGATTCCTCCATGATGAGCCACACTTTTAAAGTGAGTATGACTATTGTGTTTACTCTCAAAAGTTTCAAAATAAAACTATTCATTATTTTTGTGTTATATGTTAACGATATTCTTGTAGCAAGAAAAATCTTGGTTGAGATCAACATGTTAAATGCTTAGTTGGATAGGACTTTTGAAATGAAATATCATGGAGTAGCAAAACAAATATTTGGCATGGAGATACATAGAGATAGGAAAAATAGTAAGCTATGGTTATCGCAACATAAGTATGTGGAGAAAATACTTTTGAGATTCAATATGAATAATGTGAAACCTGTTCAATTCCCTCTAGCTTCCCATTTCAAGCATTCTTCAGGTTTGTATTCTTTTAATGATGAAGAAAATGAGTATAGGTCTCGTGTAACATATGCTAATGTAGTAGTGCGCGTTAATGTATGCGATGGTGAGTACAAGGGCATATATTTCACATGAAAATCATGTTTTCAGTTGATACATGTAAAATCTAGGTAAAGAATATTGGGAATCAATGAAATGGGTGCTTCATTATCATAGAAGCACAAGTAATTATTGTACCACCTATAATGGTAGTAGTGATTCCATTTACGGTTATGTTGATTCATATTTTGTAGGTGACTTCGACAAGAGGAGATCCACTCCTGGATATGTCTTTACTATTGCAAGTGGAGTTGTTAGTTGGATGTCAAAAATTCAAAACATAGTTGACTTATCCATTATTGAGATAGAACACATAGTTGTCTCACTTGCTTGCAAAGAAAACACTTGGCTAAAAGGTTTGTTGAATGAGTTTGGAAGGATGCACGACAAGGTGAAAGTATTTTGTTATAGTCAGAGTGATATTTATTTCGTTAGGAATACAACTTATCATAGTAAGAAAAATTATATATTTGTTAAGTACTATTTTGTAAGACAAGATGTTGATGAAGGTGGAGCGTTGGTTCTAGAAAAATCCCATACAAACCAAAATTGTGTAGACATGTTTACAAAACTAATTTTGTTAGAGAAACTGTACATATGTTTAACTTACTCTTATATATATTATATATATATATAAAATTATATATATATATATAATATATATATATATATATATAATATAATATATATATTAATAATATATAAACTTAATAAAAATTATAATTTAGACAATTTTTATAATCTTTATAATTTTTAGCAAATGCCATATATTTGGAAGTAAATGTAGTTTTTATGAATTGATACACATCAAGTTTTACTAACTATTTCATTAATCTTATTGCATTAGTACATCACATCATATATAAAAAATAAAAATAAAAAATGTTTTTTTAATGAATTGATACATATCAACTTTTACTAACCATTTCATTTATCCTTAAAATAGGTGTGTGAATGTGGATTGGATGACAAAAGCATTGTGTGAATGTGGATTAAATGAGAAAAGAGGTGTGTGAATCACGACCCTTCTCTAACTTCCTCGTCATTTGGAAATTGAGAATATCTCCATTTCCCATAAATAATTCTATCCATGATATGGTTTGTAACCAGTGCACCCCATATAAACTGCTAGAAGCAATAAATTGTGTGTCCTTTATTCACTTCATCATTGATTGTGTTGTTGGAAAAACAATAGTAATTCCAACCACCACCAATAATGCTGCGTCTAGCTTCTTCTAAAATTCGGCGAAGCTGGATAGCTTCTTGGAGAAGCCACTAACTCCAGAAAGACTCCAGAAGGTTCTTTATTGTGTATAAAAACTTGTTCAAGCCATCGAATGAAGACAAGTTCTGTGTTTATGTGTTTAACGGTGTGATCTCTGATTTGGTATTAGAGAAAGGTGAGAGTGTGAGTCTTTGTTCTCTATGAGTGATCAAAGTGTAAGGTCGCTCAGGGTGTGTTGCAGAGAAATCGATGTGCAGCGAGTGAAGTCGATGTGCCGCCAGCATAAGAACGTGCGAAATCTGTTTGAGTTTATTTTTTCTTGTTCTTCCCGTGTTGCAGAAATATTTATTTGCAATGGGAACGCTTTGGTGAAGGGTAAATTGGCTAAGCTACTGTGTAGAGATATTTGAAAGTGATTGAGGCGTTTGAGCCACTAAAAGGAGGAAAGATACATTGTAGAGCTAACATATATTCACTGTGAGTTCTATATTGGCCAGATCGCCCAACTATGTTGAGACCATCATGAAGGTAAAAGCGTGGTTTATTTTTTTCTTGTTTTCCAAACGTTGTTGCATGGATCTACGTTGGTGTGACTACAGGCAGCCGAGGTTTGAGAAAGGAAGTGGATGATGAAGTGTGTCAGTGTTGCCTAAAACGTTGGAACTGTTGTTGCCACAACCTGCTGAGGGTTTTGATACATTTATTTCAGTTCTATGTTGTTAAATTATGTGTTTTAAGACTTTGCATCGGGTGGTTGTTTAAGAATTCAAGGCTGAGCATTATTTTCTTGTATTGCAAATTAGCGGTAGATCTTGATATGAAGTAAATTTTTGTAATGTTGCTTACAGTTCACATTTTATTTGTCATAAATTTCATTTGAAGGAAAACATGTGGTATGAAGCTTAAAACATGTATACATTTGTTCCAGTTAATTCATGTTTTGAGGTATTTGTGATAAAAAAAAAAAGAAAATAAAAGAAAAGAAAGAGGGTGTTATTATTGGTGATATCAAAGAAAAAAGAAGAAGAAAGAGGGTTGTTATTATTGATTAAGGAAATTAATTATTGAAGTTGTGAAAAATTTGTATCTTGGCAGTTGGTACTTAAGGATTTAGAAGCTTATTGACAATGGCTAATATATTGGCAGAATCTTATTTATCTGACTCTAACAAGTTAGATGGTGAAAATTATGCAAATTGGATGTTTAGGTTCCAGACTTTGATGGAAGGTAACAATACATGGGCGATTGTGTCTGGAGCTGAAGTTAAGCCAGTGTCCCCTCAAGCCACAGATGCTACAATTCAAGATTGGGAGTGATGGGAAAACAAAGCAAAGGTTCTTTTGCAGATGACAATTAAGGACAACATTATTCTGCACATTAGAGAGTGAAAAACATCCAAGGAGACATGGGACACTCTAAAAAATGTGTATGAGACGAAGACTACAAATTGAATATTGTATTTAAAGAGTAAGTTTCTTTCAATTAAGATGGAAGAAAATGAAAGTGTTAGTGATTTCATTTCTAGAATTAAAGATCTAAAGCATAAATTAGGTGACATTGGTGAATCAATATCTAGTACAGACTTGGTTACTGTGACATTAAATGGAATGCTTGATGAATATCAAATGCCTATCACTGGTCTTTCAGATAAAGAGAAGGCTCCCACTTTTGATGATTTGGTAGGTATACTTATGCAGGAAGAAGAGCGGAGAAGAAGCCTTAAACAGAAATCTCCCAATTTAGATTTGGCATTGATGGCCAAAGGGAAGCAGTCCTTCAAAGACAAACAGTGGGAGAAAAATAAAGGCAAAAAGCCATAGGTAAAATCATTACAAGGTACACCTTTACCAACGACAAATGCCAAATCAAGTAGAGATGATGTTTGTTATTACTGTGGAAAACATGGTCACTTTGGTAAGAATTGCATGAAAAGGAGGTCTGATCAATTTAAACAAATAAGGCATTCAGGAAATTATGTTGATAGAGATGAAGCACTTAGTCAAGATGTTAGCAATTTTAAATTGTTTGTGTCCAATGCTACTTTATAAATAGAAATTGATGATGATAATGCTTGGTTTATAGATTCTAGTGCATCAATCCATATGTCATGCAAAAGAAATTGGTTTGATACTTATCATGAGATCAATAATGTTGGACACATCTATTTAGGAGATAATAGATCACATGAAATTAAAGGATATGGTAATATAAGTGTTATGATTCCTAATGGACAAGAAAAACAAAATCAAAATGTGGTGTATGTTCCAGGATTAAAGAAGAACATAATTTCACTCTCTACTATCACAGATCAACATTTAAAAGTTGAATTTGTGAAATCACATTGTCTGGTAAAGGATGTGCAGGACAACTACAAAGTTGTTGCAAAAGGAATGAGAGTTGGAGGCTTATACAAGTTGGATGTAATGAAGAATGGGCATCAAGCTTTGGCATCAATAGGCATGTCAACTATACAGCTTTGGCATCAAAGGTATGGACACTTAAATCATAATGACCTAACGTTACTACAAAAGAAATTGATGGTAGAAGGTCTTCCAAATATAAAGGGTGAACACTTTGAATGTGAAGGTTGTGCACTAGGAAAACAACATAGTGAAGAATTTCCTGTGCATGAAAATAGAAGGAAATGTGAAATACTTGAACTAGTGCATACTGATGTATGTGGTCCAATGCAAACTAAGTCACTAGTGGAGCATATCACTTCCTTATATTTATTGATGATAGCACTAGATACACCTGGGTATACTTTATAAGAAACAAAAGTGACGTGTTTGAATACTTTAAAGAATTCAAGAGTATGGTTGAAAAGCAAACAGGAAAGAGCATTAAAATTCTTTGATCTGATAAAGTTGGTGAGTGTACTTCAGGAGCTTTTATCAAATATTGCAAACAAAATGGAATTATGCAACAATTTATAGTACCACATACACCTCAATGAAATGGAGTAGCTGAAAGAAAGAATAGAACATTAGTTGAATGTGCTCGAAGTATGTTAAAAACTAAAGGACTTTCTAATATTTTTTGGGCTGAAGCCATTAATACAGCTATATATCTTAAAAATAGAAGCCCTACTAAGTATCTTGAGCACAAAACACCATTTGAAGCATTTTATGGTTTTAAACCTAAAGTTGGTCATTTAAGGATATTTGGATGCAAAGCCTTTTGCTCATAATCCTAAAGAGGATAGAAGAAAGTTAGATGCCAAAGCCATCAAATGTATTTTTATTGGATATTGCACTGATCAAAAAGCATATAAAAATTATGATCCAAGTACTCACAAGGTCTTTGCAAGTAGAGATGTTATATTTCATGAGCATGTAAATAAACAAATAAAAAAAGATGAACATAATGCATGGCAGTCTTCTTATGAAATATTTAAGGAAGAACAAGAAGTTGTGGAATCAACTCAAGAACCAGAACATAAGGATATTCCAAAAGACACATCAAGGAATCAAAGTCCACAAAGAAATGAAGGCAGTCCATAGAGAAGAAAAGGAGAAGGTACTCCACAAAGTAATGAACCTCTAAGAAGGTCAACACAACAAATTCAAGCCCCCATCAGGTATAAAGATTATACTTTAATGTCTCAAGTAATGACTATTTTTGAGCTCTTAAATTATGAACAAGCCAAAAATCATAAAGAATGGATGGAAGCTATGAAAGAAGAATATGTCTCTATAATGAAAAATGAAACTTGGTAATTAACAAAATTACCTGAAAATAAAGTCCCTATAGAATCAAAATGGTTGTACAAGACAAAATTTAATGCAGATGGTAGCACAGACAAGTATAAGGCAAGATTGGTTGCAAAAGGTTATTCACAAAAAGAAGGAATAGATTATGAAGACACCTTTGCTCCAATTGCAAAAATGAATACAATCAGAATAATGATATCATTGGAAACTAAATATGATTGGAAGCTACATCAATTAGATGTAAAGTCAGCTTTTCTAAATGGTGACTTAAAAGAAGAGATTTATCTTGTTCAACCAGAAGGATTTGTAAAAAAGGGTCAAAAACATCTTGTATGCAAGTTAAAAAAGGCCTTATATGGACTAAAACAGGCCCCTAGATATTGGTATGAAAAAATTGACAAATTCTTCTTTCAGCAAGGATTTGAAAACAGCAAAAATGATCCTAATTTATATGTGAAGATAGGCATAAATGGGGATATAGTATTACTTTCTATATATGTTGAATATCTAATAATAACAGGGAGTGCTGATAAATTAATCACAGATATAAAAATGAAGTTATCATAAGAATTTGAGATGAAGGATCTTGGTGAGGTGCACTATTGTCTAGGCCTTGAAGTATGGAGAAATGATGGAAGAACCTTAATCACACAAACAAAATATACAAATGAAGTACTAAAGAGATTTCATATGAATGAATGTAAAGCAGTGAGTACTCCATTGGAACAAAATATCAAATTAAGAAGTGATGATGGAACAAAAGAGGTGAATGGAACATTATATTGACAATTAGTGGGAAGTATAAATTATCTCACTACCACTAGATCAGACATCGCTTATGCAGTAAGCATACTTAGTCAATTCATGACTAAGCTTCATGAAAGCCATTGGATAACTGTAAAAAGGGTCCTTCGATATTTAAAAGGAACTATTAATTTTGGTATTGAATATACTAATGCTTGTAATGTTGAATTGACAGGTCATTTTGATTCTGACTGGGCTAGAAATCCAGTTCACAGGAAATCCACCATTGGATACGTCTTCTATATAGGATTGGGAGCTATATCATCGAGCAGTAAGAAACAAGCAATAGTTTCCTTGTCATCAACTGAAGCAAAATATAAAGCATTATGTAGTGGCACATGTGAAGCTATATGGCTCAGAAGAATACTTGAAGATGTTGGTGCAGGTCAACAAGAACCTACAGTGATCAGATGTGATAATCAAAGCACCATCAAACTGGGGAACAATCCTATATGTCATGCAAGGTCAAAACATATAGACACACAATATCATTTTGTAAGAGAAAAGGTCCAATCAAAAGAAATTTCTCTAATGTATTGTAATACAAATGAGCATGTAGCTGAAATATTCACTAAGCCTCTTGGAAAGGCAAAATTTGAGTTTTGTAGAAGTAAGTTATGTGCTGTAGAAAATCAAGATTATATTGTAAGCCTAGTTGAGACTTAGACCAGCAGGCATGTCAATTAAGAGTATGCTTATATTGTCTTATATATTGTATATTTGTCATATGGTTGAAATTAAGGGGGACTGTTGGAAAAACAAAAGTAATTGCAACCACCACCAATAATGTTGTGGTTAGCTTCTTCTAGAATTCGACAAAGCTGGATAGCTTTCTGGAGAAGCCACTGACTCCAGAAAGACTCCGGAGGGTTCTTTATTGTGTATAAAAACCTATTCTACCATTGAATGATGACAAGTTCTGTGTTTATGTGTTTAATTGTGTGATATCTAATTTGTGTCTCATGGTTTCCACCCATTCTCACCATTATTTTAAAAAGAAATGCACAATTCTTGTTTTCACTACCTCATACAATGCCTTGAATTTTTTGATAAAGAATGTAGTCTTATTTATAACCAAGAGTATCATGAGCTAGGATCTACCCGAGACGATCATTCTATTGAAGCATTTTCGTTCATGAGGAAGGGTGTATACAATTGAGCGAGGACTTATTATTCAAGATCTAGAAGATGATGGGGTCAATGCAACCAAAAGGGTCTCAGAATAATTAAAGATGAGGTCTTTGATAGGGTGACTTACAAGAAACACCTAGAAGTAGAGAAAATTTTGTCTGCATGGAAAGAATCTAACGCTCAGATACTTGATACTAAAACCAGCGATATGAAAAATTTTCCTAGAAACCTTGCACTCTCTAGACCGTTGTTTACTCTCTAGACCATTGTTTATTATCCATTGTAAGGAAAAACCATATCACAACGTTAAAGAAACCATATCGCAATGGTCATAATATGTCATTATCTAACAATAAAATAAAATCAAGGAAAAACATGATTTTGGATTATTCGACTTGATAAATCAATGTTACCTATTAGTTTCGTGACATGGATTAATCGCTTTGTGGATTTTTATGTCTAGAGATGCGATTGTTGACTAACACTTGCGGGTTTTGGTCTAACGATAATTGTGATTCCCAAAACGTGGTATCAAAGGGTAGATCACGAGTTCGATACACACCCTAGTCGTGTTGGGGGATATTGTTGGACATTGGATAAACTAACATTCCCGTGTGTTTCGAGACATGGATACACAACACACTTGCGTTGGGGGACATTGTTGGACATTGGATAAACTAATGCTCCCGTCTGTTTCGAGACATGGACTAACCGCCTCTCGTGGATCCTTATCTCTTGCGATGTTATCATTGACTAACACAGGTTTTGGTCTAATGAGAATCATGATTTTCAACATGGATGAATTTCTCCATTAAAAAAGAAAATTATAGAAACACTAGAGAATTTCATTATTATAATATCGTTTAGAGTGTGGTTAGAGGTTTTTAAGATTAATTACTCAGATCTTATTATCTCTGAGTTTGATTAAGTTTATAAGCTATGTTATATTCCTATAAATGTAATTGAATCCTACTTGATGAATGAGTTCAGCGGGTGTGGTATGTATTCTATGCGAGCGTTGCCTTACTGTTTCCAATCTGTGTTATGTACATTTTATGTACCTGGAACAAGGAACCGTTAAGGGATAAATTATAAATGGGAATCCACAGCCTCAGGAATACTGTAGAGTACGTTTTACAGATAGGGCTGTTGTCGCGATGATGAATACTTATAGAGAATTTTTGCAGCCTGGATTTGATTTAATAGTGATGCAGTAGATCCACATTGATTTATTTGTAGGATACATTTGAAAATATTAGCCTCTGTCAAATCCATTGTCATTGTCGAGAATTTGAAAGCGTAGGTTCAATCATGGTGAAAGATTAAAAAAAGAAAAGGAAGAAATGATTCTGCTTTGCTCACAGAATCGCAAACATAAACATGTAGATGTCTTAAAAAGGAAATCAAGACCTCAATATTCCCGTGCTCGATATTATATTAAACATGTGGATGTCTTAAAAAGGAAATTCAAGATCTCAATATTACTGTGCTCGATATCATATTAATATCGTGTTCGTCATCATAAACATAAATATGAAATATGCGTGTTTTAGAAAAGGAATTCATGAATGAGCTTGTTCTCGGTATTATATTGATTTCGATCTTCTAAATTATTATAACCTTATTCTAGTTGCATAAACGATTTATATTAATTGTATGCCCAGTATGGGGTGAGAGTATACAAAACATTTATTTAAATTTAGTAAAAGTAATATATTTTATTTATACAAATGCAATTATATATATACGGATATTTCAAAAGATATATTATAATCGAGTTTGGCATACTTTACATATTAACTTAAATGAAGGAAAAAAGAATGAAATAAAATAGTCATTAGAGTGATATCGGAAAATTGTCCACTAACATAAAGCCACGAGTTATATTTACAAAAACATATCACCATATATGGATTGAAGAAACAAAATACATATTGACTAAATTATAAATTATTTATATATTTATTCTCAAAAATGAGAACTATACAAATAAATATAAATATTATATATATTATATATTATATATATATATATAATATATATATATATATATATATATACACTGATTTTTAATTTATTCATGATTTATAGAATTATAAATTTTTTTAAGAATAACAACTAGATTAATTTTGTTTTAATAAATAATCATCATCATAATTACTATTCTTAAATATAAACCAACACAAACTAAATGACCAACAATCTTGTACACCTAAATCTAGCATCATACCACCAATGCTGCAAACCTAAGAGTAGCATCAAAAATTTGAAAGTGCATGAACCTTCCTTTTGGAATAAGCCTGAGAATCAAGGAACCGAATAAGCTTAAAATGTTTGTAAGTGAAATATAGTCAAACCTTTGAATAAGTTTTGGAAAAATATAAAACTGTATAATTGATCTATAGAGTAGACTTCCAAAACATAGACTTGTGTTTATTTGTCATTATTACTTTGAGAAAATTTGTGTTTATTTTATTAGTTACGAATTGATGCCTAACAAAATCATTCCACTCAACCGGTCCATTGGGATTGATATAAATTTATTTTAGTAATTCCTTAGGTCTAACCTATTATCTACTAGTCATCGTTAGTTTATACAAGTAATTCTTTATATGTGACTACTCTTTACCATTATGGGGTGAGAGCATAAACGATTACCACAAAAGATACAGACAAAAGTACTACAAACTCATTAAGCTTTATTGAAAATTTAGTTCTCTTTAAAGGAGGAAGGAAGATCATGAAGATGTTTATGAAGAAACGCTTGCTGAAAAGGGGGATTATAAATTCTTGAGGAAATTGAGAAAGTACCACATCAATTTCTAGAATGATCTATGCAGATCAGATCTTTTCTGAAGAGGAGGATTGATCTATGCAGATCAGATCTTTTCTGAAGAGGAGGATTATAAATTTATGAGGAAATTGAGAAAGTACCACATCAATTTCTACAATGATCTATGTAAATCAGACATTTTCTTAAAAAGTACCACGTTTTTTTTTTACACCTGTTGCGTTAATGTATAATGACGAAGAAGTAATAAGGGTATCTAATGATAAATAGAAAGTAGAAATGATGAGGAAATGGATGTTATACAAAGAAATTAGCCATGAAATTTGGTGGAACTTTTTAAGCACAAGAAAGTTGCAAGTGGGTTTACCAAGTGAAGAAAAGTGAT
>APFE031491304.1:190261-248817 GCA_000404065.3 Pinus taeda | reverse complement strand
AAAATATATTTTATTATTTTAACAACTTGTTAAAATAATCTAACTGGACTTGACTAGTTAGAACTAAGTCAACTGATTATCTCATTATAGAACCCATACATATTCCCTCAACCAGTGTAGGAAATTAAGGATAAATTCCTTAATTAGTAGGACAACTCATGTGCATGCTCACAAAGACTTCAAATTCGAATTTCCGTAACTAAATAACTCAACTGAATTAATTAATTGATATTTCCAACTTCTGTGAAGACCAAAATTAATTTTAGTTCCTATAAATAGAATAAGGACTACTATAAATTAGAAGGGACCTAGAAATGTTATTTTGAGAACTTTCTACTTTTAGCAGTTTCACCTCTCACCCAATGTGGCCAATGACATCACTAGCCAAACTACTATTTTTAGACATGTTATTTTTAGCAGGTCTATTTTTAGCACATTCTAAATTTAACATTTCTTGTTGCACATTTTTCAACAATATTGTTGTAGCAAACAAAAGCATGGATGAGATCAACAGGTCAAATGCTTAGTTGGATAAGACTTTTGAAATGAAAAATGTTGGAGTAACAAAAAAAATATTCACCATGGAGATACACAAAGACAGTGAAATGGTAAGCTATGGTTACCACAACATAAATATGTGGAGAAAATACTTTTGAGATTCAATATGAATAATGTGAAACTTGTTCAAATCCCTCTAGCTTCCCATTTCAAGCATTCTTCAGGTTTGTATCCTTTTAATGATGAAGAACATGAGTATAGGTCTCATGTACCATATGCTAATGTAGTAGGGTGCATTAATGTATGTGATGGTGAGTACAAGTCCATATATTTCAGATGCAAATGGTGTTTTCAGTCGATACATGGAAAATCGAGGTAAAGAATATTGGGAATCAATGAAATGGGTGCTTCATTATCTTAGGAGCACAAGTAATTATTGTATCACCTATAATAGTAGTTGTGATTCAGTTTATGGTTATGTTGATTCAAATTTTCTAGGTGACTTGGACAATAGGAGATCCACTCCTAGATATATCTTTACTATTGCAAGAGGAGTTGTTAGTTGGATGTCAAAGATTCAGAACATAGTTGATTTATCCATTACTGAGGTAGAACACATGGTTGTCTCACTTTCTCGCAAAGAGACAATTTGGTTAAAAGGTTTGTTGGCTGAGTTTGGAAGAATGTAGGACAAGGTGAACGTATTTTGTTATAGTCAAAGTGATATTTATTTCGCCAGGAGTCTAGCATATCATAGTAAGAAAAATTATATGTTTGTTAAATACCGTTTCGTAAGATAAGATATCGATAAAGGTGGAGCGGAGGTTCTAAAAAATTCACATACAAACCAAAATTGTGTAGACATGTTTTACAAAACAAATTTGGTTAGATAAGAGCTATACATATATTTAGCTTATGTATTTTTTCTTTTTATAAATTAATAATAACCAACTTAAAAATAAAGTTATAATTTTAGAAGTTTTTACCAATAATTTGTAGAATTTTAAAAATGCCATAAATATTATGAGTAATATGTTTTTTTTTTAAATGAATTGAAACATTTTATGCAATTTTAAAGTAAAACCATTTCATTAATCTCACTGGCAATTAGTACATAGCATAAAAATTGTAGAAAAAAAAAAAAAAGAAGGAAGAAAGAAAGAAAGAAAGAAAAAGAAAGAAATAAATGTGGTTTTTATGTATGGATACATATCTAACTTTTACTAAATATTTCATATATCTTTAAAGAGGTGTGTGAATGTGGATTGAATGACAAAAGAACTGTGCGAATGTGGATTGAATGACAAAAGAAGTGTGTGAATCAAGACCCTTCTCTAATTTCTTCGTCATTTGGAAAATGAGAATATTTCTATTTTCCATAGATAATTCTATCGAGGAGATGATTTGTAATGAGTGCACCCATTGTAAACTGGTAGAAGCAATAATTTGTGTCCTTTATTCACTTCATGATTGATTTTATCTCATGGTTTCTGCAGATTCTCACCATTATTTTAAGGAAGAAATGCACAATGCTCGTTTTCACCACAGCAGACAATGTCTTGTATTTTCTTATAAACAATGTAGGCTTATTGATAACCAAGAGTATCACGAGCTACAATCTGCTCGAGAGGATCCTTCTATTGAAGCATTGTCATTGATAACGAAGGGTGTAAACAATTGAGCCAGGGACTTATTATTGAAGATCTAGAAGATGACGGGTCAACGCAACCAAAAGGATCTCGAGAAGAATTAAAGATAAGAGCTTTGATAGGGTGATTTACAAGAAATACCAAGAAGCCGACAAAATTTTGTCTGGGTTGAAAGTATCTAACGCTCAGATACTTGATATTAAAAACAACGATATGAAAAATGCTCATAGAAAGCTTGCACTCTTTAGACCACTGTTTACTATCAGTTGGAAAAGCTATATCACAATGGTAAGAAATCATGGTTCGTTTGACGATATGGGCTAACCATTTTTTGTGGATTTTTATTTCTATGGGATCATGGATTAACATGTGTGGGTTTTGGTCTAACAACAATAGTGATTTCCAACAAGTAGTATGAGAGGGTAGATCACAAGTTCGATACACACTCCACTCCACTGGCATTGGGGGATATTGTTGGACATTGGATAAACTAATGCTCCCTCTTTGTTTAGTAACATAGACTAACCGCTTCTAGTGGATCCTTATATTTGGCAATGCTATCATTTACTAACACTGCAGGTTTTGATCTAATGACAATCATGATTCTCAACATACATAAATTTCTCTATTAACGAAAAAGATTAGAAAAACACTAAAGAAATTCATTATTATAATATGTGGTTAAAGATTTTTAAAATTGATTGTCATAATTAAATATTCCGATCTTATTATCTCTTATTAAATTTATAGGCTATGTTGTATTCTTATAAATGTAATTGAATCCTACTTGATGAATGAGTACACTCGGTGTGGTATATTTTGTATTTGAGCGTTGCCTTAGTATTTCAAATTTGTGTTATGTATATTTTATGTACCTGGAAACCGTTAAGGGATAAATATAAATGGGGATCCACACCCTCAAGAACACTGTAGAGTTCGCTTTCATCTACCGCTGTTGTCGCCATCATGAATAGTTATAGACAGCTTTCCCAGCCTGGATTTAATAGTGATGCAGTAGATCCACATTGATTTATTTGTAGGACACATTTGAATTATTTGTACGACACATTTGGAAATAATAACCTCTATCAAATCCATTGTCATTGTCGAGAATTTGAGAACGTAGGTTCAATCACGGTGAAAGATTAAAAGCAGAAGTAGGAAGAAAGGGTTCTATTTTGCTCACAGAATCGCAAACATAAACATGTGTATAAGGAAAATTTAAGATCTCAATATTCCTGTGCTCGATATTTATATTAATATCGTGTTTGTCATCATAACCATAAATATGAAATATGCGTGTTTTAGAAAAGGAATTCATGAATTATCTTGTTCTCGGTATTATATTGATTCCAATCTTCTAAATTATTCTAATTACATATACAATTTATTTTAATTGCATGCCCAGTGAGCAGTGAGTATGCAAAACATTTATTTAAATTTAGTAAAAGTAGTAAATTTTATTTATACATATGAAATTACATTTATATATAGATATTTCAAAAGGGATATTATAATTAAATTTGTCATACTTTACATATATGTTCTGCATATTAACTTTAATAAAAATAAATAAAAAATATCATTAGAGTAATATTGAAAAATTGTCCACTGACAACAAAGTTATATTTACGAAAATTATCAACATATATATGATTTAAGAAACAAAATAATATTTATTAAATTGTAAATTCCTTTGTATATATTTGTAAAATGAGAATATACAATAAATATTATATATATAAATATATATATATATATATATATATTTTAAGAAGGATAATTAGTTTATTTTTGGTTTAATAAATTAATCATAATACTGATCTTAAATATAAACCAACCAACACAATTTGAATGACCAGCAATCTTGCAAACCTGAGACTAACATTATACCACCAGTCTTACAAACCCAAGAGTAGCATCAAAAATTTGAAAGTGCATGAACCTTCCTTCTGGAATAAGTCTGAGAATCAAGGGAACGAATAGGCTTACAACGTTTGTAAGTGAAATATAGTCAAACCTTTGTATAAGTTTTGGAAAAATATGAAAGTGTAGAATTGATCTATGGAGTGGACTTCCAGAGTATAGATTTGTGTTTATTTGTCATTATTACTTTGAGAAATTGTGTGTTTATTTTATTACTTACGAGTTGATGCCTAACAAAATCATTCCACTCAACCGGTCCACTCGGATTGATATAAATTTATGTCAGTAATTCCTTAGGTCTAACCTATTATCTATTACTGATCGTTAATTGGTTATTATCTATTACTCAGTTAATTTATACAAGTAATTCTTTATATGTGACTACTCTTTACCATGATGGGGTGAGAGCATAAGCGAGTTATATGTGACTACTCTTTAGCATTATGGGGTGAGAGCGAGTACCACAAAAGATACAGACAAAAGTACTACAAACTCATTAAGTTTGATTGGAAATTCAGTTGATCATGAAGATGTTTATGAAGAATCGCTTGCTGAAAAGGAGGATTATAAAATTTCTCTGGAAATTGAGAAAGTACCACATCAATTTCTACAATGATCTATGTAGATCATATCTTTTCTTAAAAAGTATGACTTTTCTTTTTTTACATATGTTGCTTTAATTTATAATGACGAAAAAAAATCTGATAATGATAAATGGAAAGTGTAAATGAGGGAGGAAATAGATGTTATACAAAGAAATACGACATGAAATTGGGTGGAAAAGGATAAGAAAGTTGTCAAGTGGGTTTACAAATTGAAGAAAAGTGATGGTGATACTATTTAAAAGTAACAAGAAAGACTTATGGTAAAGGATACTTTTAGAAGGAAGGTGTTGATTTTCATGATATCTTTTCACCCGTTGTTAAGCTTGTTTCAATTCGAATTGTGTTAGTAATAATTGCATTATTTGATCTGGAGTTAGAGCAGCTAGATGCTAAAAAGATTCTTACATGGATTTGTGAGGATAAATATATATATAATTATATATATATACAGGAACAAATAGAAGAGTTTATTCAAAATTATAAGAGATTTATTGGCAAATTCAAGAAATCATTTTATGGTAGCCAATGGTCCAAGACGTTTCATTCCACCATGATGAGCCACACTATTAAGAGAAGTAAGTACGATTATTGTGTTTACTTTCAAATGTTGGAAAATGAAACTATTCATTATTTTGGTGTTATATGTTGACGATATGCTTGTAGCAAACAAAAGCATGGTTGAGATCAACATGTTAAATTCTTAGTTGGATAGGACTTTTGAAATGAAAGATCTTGGGGTAGCAAAACAAATATTCACCATGGAGATACACAAAGACATGAAAAATGGTAAGCTATGGTTATCGCAATATAAGTATGTGGAGAAAATATTTTGAGATTCAGTATCAATAATGTGAAACATGTTCAAATCCCTCTAGCTTCCCATTTCAAGCATTCTTCAAGTTTGTGATCTTTTAATGATGAAGAAAATGAGTATATGTCTCATGTAACATATGCTAATGTAGTAGGGTGCGTTAATGTATGCGATGGTGAGTACAAAGCCATATATTTCACATTCAAATGGTGTTTTTAGTTGATACATGGAAAATCTAGGTAAAAAATGTTGGGAATCAATGCAATGGGTGCTTCATTATCTTAGGAGCACAAGTAATTATTATATCACCTATAATGGTAGTAGTTATTTAGTATATGGTTATGTTGATTCATATTTTGTAGGTGACTTGGACAAGAGGAGGTGCACTCCTGGATATGTCTTTACAGTTGCAAGTGGAGTTGTTAGTTGGATGTCAAAGATTCATAACATATTTGATTTATCCGTTACTGAGGTAGAACACAATTGTCTCACTTGATTGCAAAGAGACAATTTGGTTAAAAGGTTTGTTGTGTGATTTTGGAAGGATGCAGGACAAGGTGAAAGTATTTTGTTATATTTAAAGTGATATTTATTTCGCTAGGAATCCAACTTATCATACTAAGAAAAATCATATTCTTGTTAAATACCATTTTGTAAGACAAGATATTGATGAAGGTGGTGGTTCTGGAAAAATGCCATACAAACCAAAATTGTGTAGACATGTTTACAAAACCAGTTTTGTTAGAGAAACTGAAATGGTTCTTGGCTTCTCTTGACTTGCAAGGGAGTTGATGAATATTTTGAGTATAATATCTTAAGTAAATTGTCGTGAAAGTTGAAATTGTTAGATGTTGCCAACTATTTCCCCATATTTTTGGGATATTAGATAAAACGACTTCATATGGTTTAGGTTGTTTTTTCTAATTTGAGTTTAGGAAAAACACACAAAAGAATTTATGTTTTAATTTCTTATGGTTTAGGTTGTTTTTTCTAATTTGAGTTTAGGAAAAACACATAAAAGAATTTATGTTTTAATTTCTTATGTAATTGTTTTAACATTGTGGACACGTAGAAAAATCTAAGATGTTGCTATTTATCCATGTGAGCATCTAAATGCAATAAAAAAACACATACACAAAAAGAGAGTGTGTTGAAATGGTTGGATAATATATTCCTATAAATTGTCTCGTAAATGTTTGTCAAATAATAAAAATAATGATTATAATATTTCCCTCACAATACGGGTTTTTCCACATAAAACACTATGTCAATTTCTGTATTTAATGTTTCCCCACGATAAAAAAATTTGCCACTTAAACCACTGTCAATTTTGTGTTTAATTATTCTATTGTCTTATTTATTTATCATTATTTTATGCAATTAAATCTATTTATAAGTTATGCTTTCGGTATTCCACTAAACAAAATAAGAATGAGTAACATATTTGGCCATCACCTTCGCATGGTCTGTCAAATCGGGTTTGGAAAACCATTATTTAAAGATGGTTTTGATACGTTGATATCAGTAGTCATGTACATTATGTGTGAACTCAAAATATTGAACGCATAGTTGCTCCAAAGATAGAGAGTGGATACGCAGCCTCACGAATACTGTACGGCCTTGTTTCTCTCGCGCAATTTTAGGTAGCGCTGCTGAGAACGACTGGAGATGCCTGGATCGAATATGAGACAGTTTTTCGAGCCTGGATCGAATTGTTATGCACTAAATCTGCATCCATTTAATTGCAGGACACGATTTGATAGAATATACGCTATCGACTCCATTGTCATTATTGAGAATTTGAAGGTGTACGTTCATGTCTCACAGGAAAAGTTGATGCTGCGTTAGTTGTCGAATAGGAAAAGTTGATGCTGCGTTAGTTGTCGAATATTTATAAAAATAAAAGAAATAAATTGTTATCTTTTGCTCACGACATCATAAATATATAAGCATGTGTATGTCTTCAAATGGAAATTGAGGATCTCAATGTTCTTTATATTGATTTTAATTAATCACGATAAGCGTGGAGGGAATAAAAAACATTTAATTAAATATTTTTGGTTATACAATAATCAAAATAATTTCAATCCAACTTATGCTATATTTTTCTGTCTGGCCAATTTTTTAACTAAAAAATATGAAAGTATATTTAATTAAATAAATAAACTATAATATATTTAATTTCAATGATCGGTATATGAGGTTTTTTTTTTGGGATCATTCCAACTTTTTAGGGGATATTTATCTTCTCTTGCCAATTTTTTAACTTAAAAAAATATAAAAAGTATATTTATTAAATAAATAAATTTAATATATTTTAATTTAATCATTGGATATGAGGTGATTTTTTTGGGAGAGTTAATATTTATTGTGTTATTGATCTATTAATGTGTTGGTATTGAATATGTCCACTTTTATATTTAACGAAGTAATGTTCATTTTTGGATTAACCAAGTAATGTATATGTCCACATGTATATTTAACCAAGTACATTATCTAGCAATGAACATATGAAACCTTACTCTTAAATTTAACCAATTACATTATTTAGCAATGGACATATATAACCCCACTTATTAATGAATCAATATCATAGTGAATATTGGTTACCCTCACCTATGGGGCCAACCCACATGGACAACTCGACCAGCATTCACTCAATGTGTTGACAACTCGATCACATTGGATCCTCAAGTCTTAATTGCTATTTCCTTTCGTCATTGGTTCTGGGCCTAAGCATAACTACAACTCCAACCTTGTCCCAATCATCATGTTGTTCTGCAATATTAGTTGGATTGGTATCTAGATGCGTTTAATATCTACTCCAAGTAGTTCATTGTCTTAGGATGCCTCATCTATGGTTCGTCTGATCATAGACCACCTCCTTGAATTTATTTTCAAGTATTTTTGCTCCTAGTAGCCCACTGTGTTAGGTTGTCTTATTTATGGTCCATCTGATCATAGACCACCTTGAATTTATTTTCAAGTATTTTTGTTTTAGCGTCATATGCATGGAGCATCTACAAGCTACCCATAGCAGAATAAATGGCCAAGTTATAAGTAGAGGTCTTTAGCCCCTTTACAGTGAGTGAACCCATCTACTACTGTGGCACCACTTTAGAATACAATATTAATTCATATCCACATGACACTGACCTCATAGATTTGTCAGGGATACTCTTCCCAATTGATTCCTTATAATATCAGGAACCTCTTCATGCCATTCACCTGCATAAGCAATCATTCTTCCACAAAAATGATCCCTGATGAATATGTCGAATAGTGACATAGATACATAGATACATACATATATATAAACATTAACATAACAGTCATGATATTGTCACACAACAATATGCATACATACACATATATACATATAAACATCAACAAAAAACAATAATGATCTTAGTCAAACAATCACATATATACATACACATATATAATAGCATAACCATGCTCGCAACATAATTACTGAATGTTATAAGGTCAATGTTAAGAGAACTCCCTTTATCCATGCACAACCTGCACAACATTTGAGAACAACGGTTCCCAACATAGCCATGGAATCAAATGTCTCATACCCATTCAATTTACCTTTCCTATTAGTTTTCTCATGATTGTCCTGCCACCATCCATTTACATATATGGACCCAACCAACAAAGCCGATGGTCATACTCTTAGCTTTAGCTTCCTTTACACATGCACCATCTTCATCCGAGCCTTGCATTATATGTTGTGTTTCATCTGACTCTCCCCGAACTCCATTAACTTTCCTCTTTCCCAAACCAATTCCCAAGGCTCAAAACATAAAAGGAAAGAACAAGAAACAAACAAGAAGAAAACCATGAAAACCAATATAAATACGACATGAAAAATAAAGTGGCATGCCCATGCACTAGACATAAAAAAAACACAATCAAGAACAACAAATCACAAATACCAAAAGAAAAATATTAATAATAGACACCATGACTCAATCCCCATGGGTTACAAGTTCTTCCAAGGGAAATTTCAACCTAAACCTTCTTCAGTATTCCATGGCAATTTATTTGCCATGCAATTCTCTGCATCATACTACCATAACACATAATTGTTAGTGCATAAATAAATATAACGATATACCAATTATCTTACCTTACTACACCAAGGACATTTCCTTGCAACTGAACACATACATTCCATCTCTCAAAGGACTCCAATTTCCTTGACATATCTAGCTATATCTAGAAACTAGCTAATATACTTGTCAAATACATGTCCATGAATACAACACATATCCAGATCATTTCATACAAATTAAGGTTAAGAATACGGTTGAAAATAACAACAAGAAATGTTAAAAATAACATCTAGAAATTCCAATTTAATTTATCCTTGAATGAAATTGTGAATTAAATTGTAATTCTTTTCTCATAGTAATTGTAAATAGTTAATGAAGCTTATTTAACTTAATTAGCTTAGGAATTTCAAGTTGGAAGTCTTTATGTATTCATGTATATCTTCTCCCTAAATTTTAGGGGTCCAAAATAACTTTAATTGAGTTGTAATTAGATAACACAATTTACTCATTTATAGTCAGTTAAATTAGTTCTATTTGTTTCTGGAACTAATAGAGGACTAACAGTCATTTGGTGCACTGGTGCACTCATAAGTGCTACTCCAGTTAAGTGAGGATTCCCTCATGAGAAACGCATGCATGTTAGTTCAGAGAAAGACCCAGTTAAGACTAGAGTGCAGGGATAGTACACTATCATATGTATGATTTATTGAGTTGTAATATCATGCATGCAATTAGAGCACCCATGTTTGGATTGCGCAATTTTGGAATCATGAGTTACCTTTAAATACAAGCTATTCAACCTAGGAATTTCACAAGGAAATATAGGCTTGCAGGGCCACAAAATTGGTTAAGTGTTGGCCAAGATCTTTCTTATGAGCTGAGAGAGTTGAGCATTCTTGTGTAGAATTGTTCTAGTGAGAACCAGCTTTGTATCTTCATTCATATTTATGATATATGAAATACCGATAGCGGGGTTTTGAGCAGTGGATTTCCCCAGATACATCTTGTGTTATGTGAAATTTATTTATCTTCTTCTTTTTCATATTATATTCATTTATATATTGGCTTATGCTAGTTGAAAGTAGAAGTATATTCTTGTCTTGTGATTTAGTAAATTACATGAACGTGTTCATCTACAAGAAATTCTACATGGTATTGGAGCTGAAGAAAATATAGACGAGAAAAAATCAAATTTATCCTTACAGATTGATGGAGCTCTAGTTCAGGTCAGGTCCAGAAGACCCTATGCGCAAATTTTTTAATGGAGCTAGAAGGATGCTAGTGGGCAGATTGAGGAGCAGGATTTTCTTTTTGGGTGGCGATTTTGTAGAGCAGGTTTGAACATTTTTGTTGAAACTTTTTAAAAATAAATAGCATATTTGGATTCCCTTCATAAAAATACCCAAATTCAACAAAAAATTTGTTCGAATAGGAGTTCGGATGAGAGAGATATTATTTATTTACAATCGGCTCTTTTTTTAGAAAATTATGTGATGACGGGAGAGATGAAATTGATTGGTGTGTGATCCAAGAACCTGTATGCACTTGAGATACAAGATGCATGCAAAATATTTAGGATCAAGTCAAAGGTTAGAGACTTGGTGGTTGAAAGGGAAAGTGAATCACCTCTCAACATGCAGCCCCAGAAGAAGCCTTAGAGAATGTTTCAGACAATTGCGGAGCACCCACAATTGGAGAAGTAGAGAGGAGACTGATTGGAGGCATCCACTCATGAAGAGACTTCTAGTAGGGGCAATTTTGAGCCACGTGGGTTGAGGGAACACATGCAACCATACCTCCAGGTGAAAGTTGGGGTGATGTGAAGTGATAGTCACAACAGGGATGAAATTGGGCATGGTCCATTGAGAGGTTTTATCTCACGGATCTTACCTTGCTACAGAAGCCGAAAGTACATATTAACAAGATTGATCAGTGATGATTGATGCAGTCAGAAATTAGAGTGACAGAGGCTAGAGAAGGCAGATACTGAAGAGGGTAGAAAACGATTGAAAATAGTGTAGAAAGGCAGAGTCAACATAAGCGCAGATTTTTCAGTCGATAAAGGCAATAATACTCAGATACTTTGATGACAAATGCATCATACTGATTCAGATTGGATGTTTTTTTGTTTTGTTTCTAGACTTTCTTTAGCAAGAACACTAGAGAGAACTTTTGCATGCATAACATTCCAAAGGTTCATGATCAAGATTGAGTTGATTTCCTTTCTTGTTGAGAGGAAGTGTTCAAAATAGAAACAAGAAATGTTAAAAATAACATCTAGAAATTCCAATTTAATTTGTCCCTGAATTAAATTGTAATTCTTTTCTCATAGAAACTCGTAAATAGTTAATGAAGTTTAATTAACTTAATTAGCTTAGGAAATTGAAGATCTATGCCTTTATGTAGTCATGTATATGTTCTCCCTAAATTTTAGGGGTCCAGAATGAGTTTATTTGAGTTGTAATTAGATAAATCAGCTTACTGAGTTATAGTGAGTTAAATTAGTTCTAGGTGTTTGTGGAACTAATAGAGGACTAACAATCATTTGGTGCACAATTGAATCCACAAGTGTTAATCCAATTAACTGAAGGTTATCTCATGAGAAACTCACGCATGTCATTTCAGAGAAATACCTAGTTGAGACAGGAGTGTTGGGATAATGTACTATCAGTTGTATGATTTATTCAGTTGTAAATATCATGAATGCAATTAGAGAAGGGCCTATGTTTGGATTTCACAGTTTTGGAAGCATGAATTCCCTTTAAATACATGTTATTCATCCTAGGACTTTCTCAAGGAAATAGGGGTTTGGAGGGCATCATAATTGGCTGTGTTTGCCAAAAGCATATTTGTGAGATGAGAGAGTTGAACATACTTGTGTGAAATTGTTCTAGTGAGAACAAGATTTGTATCTTCACTCATATTTCTAATATATGAAATATAGATAGCAGGGTTTTGAGCAGTGGATTTCCCCAAATACATCTTGTGTTATGTGTCATTGATTTATCTTCTTATTGTTCATATTGTTTTCATCGATCTATTGGTTTTCCTTGGTTTAAAGTGGAAGTAGATTCTTGTCTTATGTTTTAGTAAATTGCATGAGCTTGTGAATCTACAAGAAATTCTACAAATAATTTTTGTATCCAAAGAACTGATTTGTTTGGAATTGTAGTTTCCAAACATAGCCAAAGGAATTCCTACCTAGTTCCTTTCTTTTACCATTTACCTTGCTATAATTGAGTCTTACTATATCTTGTCGCATCACCCAACTATTAGTTATATAAACACATCAACTATTACCATGTCATCCTAATACCAAGCATGTTCCCTACAACTGTTCACACATTTCAACCAGATGTTCCAAATATCAGGACAATCATATCTATCAATTTGAAATCAACCTTTACCAAGACTAACAATAATGTCATAATCCATAGTCAACTCATAGTCATTAGACATAATGCTACAATTATCACCTATTTACACTCAAGTACATATCAATTGTCTAACCCCTGTGTGTTAGTATGACCATCTTAAAACGAGATAATTTCTTCATGCAATCTTACATAAACATACTCATATCATGCAATTAATCAAACATTCAGACAAACTATAAATGTTACATGTTAGATAAATCAAACACTCAAACACTCAAACACCAAATAGATGTCATAATCAAACAATCAAGCAACAAATATATGACATATGAGAACTCATACCTTAATTTATCTTAGGGGAGGCTATCTTGTTTGCACAATCAATCTACTTAGCATGATATAACTTCACAACACATTACATCAAATAAAAAGAGTATCATTATATACATAACAATAACTAACTAACATGTTCATATCATAAGCTCATAAATATTTCTCATTCATGCATAACTATCACATATGCATCATCAGTCTAGATTAGTATACCATAATATCACAACATATTAACTCATACCTGAGTGTCACAACCCTAACCATTTGCATAGACAAATCAATATTAGTATGATGCATATGACATCAAGATCTTAATGTAATAACCCTAATGATCAAGTTACTAGAATATAACATGAAGAATTTATATATATCATGCTCATAAAAAACATGTAACCTAATCATCAAGTTATCTAACATAAAACAAAAATAACAATGCATACAACCATAGGATAATATCATTCGTGACTATCTCACACATGTGCATATGACTACACAGATAAACTATCATCTATCGTGTATGTAACCATAACATTAATAGAATGAAAAACATACACATGACCATAATTCATATAAAAATCCTTAACCTCATACCTCCATGCCTAACATACAAGCATGTACAAAATCATGCTCTTGCCTCGAGGTCCAATGTTGTAACTTCACTTTGATGTTCTGCATCTCCTACTTTATCTTAACCAAGTCATTAGCATCATAAAATACCAATAACATCATGATGACCTAACTACATAAAATGACCTCACAGTGCAGGTTTGACCTACCATAGATGCATAACCATAACCATGAAAATGCATGCATAACAACATAAAAACCCTGACATGCATAACAAATGCATAAACAACCATACACTCATGACGATACATCCTGCAACAACACCATCAACCTTCACATGGTGTCATCACTAAAACCATCATCCAAACCATGAATATGAATAAAACAAATCGATTACAAGCATCAGGAACACATATGCAACCGACATGAATGCATGATGAGCACACTGCCCATCGAGGCCGAGGGATGAACCATGCTTTGATACTACTTTGTGGTATCAGGTAACACCTAAAGAGAACATAAACCAAACAACTTAGAAGGAAAACAAAACTCACTCTGATACCACTCTATGATACTCTCATCCCACATCTACCCATGTAACCTGGAAACAAGAGGCCACTATAACGGGATTCAACCTCCTCAGTCACCTTAAGGAAGTGGAATGAGAAGAACATATCAAACCAACCTTCCACATCAGCAACCAAACTCCCACGATCCATCCCAACCACTCAAGTAACCAGGCCTTGAGACTAACTGAATTTATAATGCATCAAACCATTGGATGCGTCCTTGATATGGACCAACATGCCTCTAGAAGGCTCTAAACACTTCCACAACAAGGGAAAGTGAGCATCTGGAGAATTGTTTGCCTAGTGTTATGTTTGTGACTCTGTAATTTGTGCCACTTTTTCAGGCCCAGAGCCCAAGTCACTGTCCATATATCAATGACACCTTTAGATATGAAATTTGGCAGTGGAAAAAAGATACATTTACAAAAACATCAACAAAGACTAGACTACACCCCTACTAGCATAGGCATTTCGTTAAACATGTCACAAATATGAAATCTACAGGTCTTAATAGAATAACTGAGTAGAAGGGTCTCATACTTATATGACAATCACTAAGAAGCATTGTTCCCTTATATAATTAGTTGAATTATCATCTATTATATAATAGATTTAGTTTTCATTCATTTACAAATAAAAACATGAGGAGAGCCCTACATCATCATTGTCATAATACATGCTTATAACTAACATATTAACAATGAAAATATGAAGGATACATCAACCATAAATTCCACATATAAAATAATACATTTACATGTAAGATACCAAGGAAAGAACCTCTTATTAATGAATGCAAAAGCCAACCTGGTATGGGACTACCAGTTTCCACCCAGCCATAGATTGATTGAGCCAAATCTATCTTAATCTAATCACCCTCATTCCATATTCCAGGCATGAATGTGGGACTCAAACCAAAATAACTAACTAGATCATCCCAAGACTAAACCACCTCCCCCACATCAACATAAACTAGGCTTTGCCGCAATCCACACCAGATCACTAGGCAAAAATATCAGGCATACAAGACCGGGTTTTATAACAATCCCCACCATATCACTAGGCTAAAACATGCATGAATGCCACCGTATTTATTGACCTACACCATGAGGAATTCTCTTGTCTCCTAGTCTCTAGTCTTTAATGAAATCCACTCTTTGATCCAGGAATCGCTAGGCCATAACCAACATATCGATCTCTCGGATTTACCGCAATCCACAACGGATCATCAAGCCTTAATCGAGACTTCACCCTCTAGGATTTTCTACATATCCTGTCATTCATTGGCAATGATTCCTAGGCCTAATCAAGGGAAACCACCTCTATGTTTTACTGTATATATTGCCATTAATAGGTCAATGATTCCAAGGCCCTCCAAGGTAAACAATACCTAGCTTTAATGCAACCCACAGTCTAGTTTAAGGGTCACTAGTCTAATGGCTTTACCGCAATCCACAGTCCAATTTAGAGGTTACTAGGCCATGTTTTTCTTTTATTTAGATATCCATCTCACTAAAATTCAAATCCATTTGGCAATCCAACTCAACCAAAAGATGAGAACCCATCACACCATGGCTATCTAGAAATGGAAAGGCTAGACTGAAAATACCGTCACACCTTGGAAAATCCATGCCATGAGAGAAAAGAACCACATGAAATACCATGCATGCCAAATCTAGCAAGGAAGTTACACATGCAAATCGATACCTACAAAAAGTCTTGTTGTAGCTGCCTAATCCTTCTCTTCTTTGCTTTCTTCTTCCTTCCTCTTTCCTTCTTCGCCTTTCTTGATCCAATGCCAAAGTGTTCCAGGAAAGCTTTAAGTTTCCAAGAGTAAGAGAGAGAGAGAGAGAATAATGAGGTAGATCCAAAAATGAACTGACAAAATGTTACACTGACCATGTCTTGAGCAAAATCTTGCCAACTGATCCTCGGAAGATTTTTTATCAATAAGGCCTCTATTTTCTTGATTTTCCTTTATTTTCCTTCAATTTACTCCTCACATGAACCATGTGACCATTCACCTTCATTTTCTCCTAATTTCCATTATTGTCATAAATAAATGTGCCAAAAATGCCATTTTTCCTTTCCAAAGCCTTTTCCATTTCCTTTGCTAATTGCCTTTAGCCATAATAACCAAAATGAAGACCCACTAGGATTTTTTCCCAACATTCAACTTGGAATATATGTCCCAAAATCCTCCCCCTTGGGGAAACACTGTCCTCCATGCTCAATGACCCCTATAATGAGAAAGACTGCTGAAACAAAACATACTGCCCATGGATCTTTATAACATAGCTCATTGTAGTATTTACAATGACAATCTTCTAAAACGTGTCAAACATATTGTTTACTAGAGACTTATAACACAACTCATTATGATATTTGCAATAATAAACACATATACACACATACACATTTTCTTTACCCAAAAATTAATCATAGTATCTATGGAGATTTATAAACCAACTCGATACAATATTCACAATAATATACACATATACACATTTTCTCAACCAACAAATAAAATGATATGATTCTTGTGTCAGCCAATAAGGGAATCTAAAGGGTCACACCTCCACCCTCAAATATAATGTCGCAATTCACTTCCTTTGGAGGAAGTCCATAATCCACTTGCAAAGTCAAAGCTGCATCCATTGTCTAGCACTACAATCTAACACCACTTGTCCTCTCAGTGAACAATTACTGACTCATTGTTCCAGGCACACTCCCAATGTGCATCTGATTGCATATGGAAATGTTACTTGTAGGTTGAAGTATTTAGGGGTATTTTAGGCATCTTATCCCTATTTTTGGCCATTTCTCTCCACCAAATCCATCAATCCCTTGACACATGACACTCTCTCTGGTCAAAAATAAATCTTTTTCTATGACCAATCATTATGCCATTTTTGTTGAGTATCGAAAGAAACAATGTCTTTTTGAAATGACTAACTAGGGAAATTATACAAGATGTATTTTGGATGTTTTTATTTCGCATGATGCTATAATTATCAAGGACTTTGGTTAGTAAATTGATGGTGTTACATGTTGTTACACCTCAAAGATTTCTCCTACATTATGATACTGCTGCAAACTATTAAAGACCAAGGAAGTCATTCTATATATATTTGTGAATATCGTGAGTTGTAAATTTATACGCAACACTGAAAAAAATCTAAGAAGCTATAGCTATGAAAAGTGTTGTAACTATAATGGATCCTTAATTAAAAACTAGTTGTAACAATTTATTTTTTATTTTGTTTCTGTTAAAACAATCAGCATGAGAATTGTGAGATTCTCATGACTAATTTGTTCCCTAATTTTGGGGCTCTGTAAGACTTTATAAGGATACCCAACCCTCTGAGAAGGGGAATTTTTTTTTTGAAACAACATCGTTATTTTGATCTTGTAACTTTCCTCCATTTTAATACAACAAGTAGTTGGTGATGATTTTAATATTATTGCGTTGAATTCTTAAGTAGATTCATTCCATTCCTGCACCCTACTAGGGAGGAAGGGCCCTCCACTTTAGCATGGATCACAATATTAGTAGTGTGTATAATTTTTTATATGTGTATGTGAATTTTATATTGTTGTTGCATATATTGTGGGACAGATGCATTTCTTTATTCGGATTTATGGTATGTTGTTCATATTATTGGTGTGGGTTAATCAATATATATTATATATAGCACACATATTTATTTTATGGAACTCATGAATTTCTTCCTTGCTAAATGAATTTAAATTACGTAGTGTGTTTTTCGATTTTTGCAAGTGTGAATTTCTTTTCTGCAAGAGTGTTTTCAAAATTCTACATATGTGTTTAACAACATCTTTTTCCTACCTGGCTGAACATGTATCGACACGCATGCTGTTGAATCCTATGAAATAAAAGACCTACCAATGTTGAGGATTAATGTTTGTGATTCATTTGTTCTTGGTACCATGATAAAATAGACCAAACATTTTGGCTCCGTTCGGGGGAAGATAGTTGGCGATACAATCAGCCAATGTGTTTCTTGTTAGGATAGTGTTTTTAAGTGCATAGGTGCTGGGACGTAACATGAGAGGTAAGAACATGCACATCACTCTAACATACCTAAGAGGGCTCACCATTGTGATAATTAGAACAATTAGGGTGTACAATTTTTTTTGAAATTTTAGAGGTGTCCTCAATTTTACAGACGTTGGGCAGTAAGACGAGAGGTAAGAACCCACACATCACTCTAACATACTTGAATGGGCTCACCACTGTAGTAATTGAGGCACTTAGAGAGTGAAATAATTACACATAGGGTCCATGTGTGGGGTGTATGAATAAAGAAGACACTTAACATAACAACTCTAATAAATCTACAAGAAAAAAGGGTGATAAAAGGAACAAGAAAAATACAAATTTAGGGACGAAAACATTTATTCAGCAATTAATCTCTAAAGCAGAGAGAAAGCAGTTAGATTCACAAAAGGACATAAGAAAAACAGGCCTACAGAAGTTTGTTGCTCCCATATCAAGATCAGAAGTATCTTGTTCCTCTTTCTTAGGACCTCATCATCATGAAACTAGTCTACATACTCCCAAAACTGTAGATTTGATTCAAGAACAACAGGGAGAGACTAGTGGCTAGGATTTTTTATTGGAAAGCCAAGGGTAAACCAGTGGGAAGCACCAAGAGCCAGAATCAGAAGAACATTATTTTACTTGTCAATACCCAAATTCAGGCAGTGTAGTAAAACAACGAGCCCTAGAGAAACCTGAATAATCATCACAGGAACCTTCATCCATAGAACATTCACTCAAAAATTCTTTGGGAAGAGGCTCATCAAAACACGAATCAAGGGAATCCAAATTGGGAGACAATAAAAAAAATAACAATGAAAGGACAAATGCCACTATCAACACTTTTAAATTTCCAATAACTGATATAAGGGGTGAATCTCTTATGAAAAACATCCTCTATTCACCATTTCATCTTCTCAAGGATTGCCTGTAGAAGATCTCGATAAATTTTTTCTGAATTTGATGTTTTGTGTAGGAGCTATGGTTATACTTCAAATCCTCAGAAGCTGAAGTTGTTCCCTACTACTCTTAAAGGAGAAGAATTAAGATGATTCATGGGATAGGGTTCTGCCACTATTCGGATATGGGGAGACATGAAAACCAAATTTTTGTCAAAATATCAAGACTATTGTCTGACCAAGGATTTGAGGGAAGAGATATTTAGAATGACATAGAAGGAAGAAGAAAAGCTTGAAGATTATGTGGAATGATTCCCCTATAATCTATAGATATATAAACATAGTGATCTGGATCTGAAAATCTTGAAAATTATATTCATATGGGGATTGAGAGATGACTACCTCGATATTTTGAATCTATTGGGAAAAGGAGATATATCTCAGGAATAATTTGAAGAGATAATAAAACTTTTCTCAAGATTCTCAAAAGGATTGTCATGAGGGGGAAGTATGACACAGGACAACTCTATTACAATACAAAAATATACAAAGGGAGGTGTGACTAGAGTTAGGATCAAAAACCTGTTTGAAAATCTTAAGACTCATCTCCTCAGTACCTTATATGCCCAACTAACAATAGCACAAGTGAAAAAGGCATAGCATGAAGCCGATAGATCTTTGGTTGTGTCTTTCCTGAAATGTAAAGAAAAACATTCCTTGAAGGAATGTAGAGTCAACAACATCAACTTGTGTATTATTTGTGATCTGGAGAATTCTATAGGCTATTTTCCAAATCTTCCTAGACTAAAAGCAGTGCTCAAGGAATCAAGTGAGGACGTTCAATCCTCCTACTTTATTGGTTCTAGGAAGCCTTGGCAGCCATGACTGTCAGGTATGTCTCAATAATTTTCTTTTAATCGATGGAATAATGCATATAATGATCAACAATTTTCATGGAATTATTCCTCTCCTCCCCCAGCTCAATTTCCTTCACCATGGAACCAATGGTCTCCCTCTCCACCTTTCCGATAGCCTCCATCTCAACCATATTCTTGGCGTCGGTATTGGAGAGAAAATTCCTTAGGTGCATCCCCTCCTACACTATCGATGCAACAACAATTGAAACTGCCACCTCTTTAGATACCTATCGCTACTCCTCCCATAAGACCCCACTTACCTTTACAATCTAACCCTAACCCAAATAATAATGCATCCAAGAACATAGAGGCCCCCACTTCTTTCCATACTTACTACGTTACTCCTGTTGAACATAATGAAATCCATCTTTGGTCAAAGAAAGTAATAAATCCAGAAACCTCCCCCATTCTTACTGAAGAGGAATGTGAATCACCCAGAGAAGATACTATGGACCTTGAAGACATTGTTACACCTGTAACAATCAATTTGAATAAGGATGATACACCTATAATAGCCAATCCAACTATTGTGGTAACTAAGGATCCGTCGTATCCATAAAGAATAGTTGAAACTCAGATGATTCTGCAACCTTAATATGATTTTCTCAAGGAGTTAAAAAATTTGCACATATGGATTCCTTTACTGCAAGCCATTAAATATTTCCCTATCTATGCGAAGAAAATAAGAGACATGTGTGTTAAGAAACCCGGAAGGAAGCCAAAAGACCTTGTTAACATCCATGTGATGGGAAAATGGTTAGAATTGATGACTTGTCAGCATCTTTTGACTAAATATAATGATCCAAGGAATCCTACAGTCACTTTTACATTGATGAAAAGCCCATTCCCAGTACACTAATTTATTTAAGGGCATCAATCAATGTAATGACCAAGGAGGAATTCACTACTTTATGATTACATGGACTAAGACAAACAACTTCAATGCTAGAATTGGCAGACTTATCATGTGTTAAACCTGAAGGAATGTTAGAAGACATAGTGTTCACGGTGGATTCCTAGAGATATCTAGCAGACATTCTTATTTTATAAACCAAATCAAACCTCGGGGGGGCATCCCTTGATTCTAGGGAGTCCTTGGTTGGCTAATGAAGATGCATTTATAGGATTCATGTTTGGGTATATGAGAATTTCAGATGGGCAGGCCATGAAGAACCACAACCTTTACCCCCCAGCAAAACCAGGTAAGGGTTTCGAAAACCCCTTATGGGATGAATTTAAACCTAAATCAAATTATTCCCAACCACTCCTCAATCTTGGTAAAGTCGAATATTTTAAGAACGAAATAGAGGATGATATTATTAATGGTTTTGTTAGTAATTCTCTTGTTGTTACTTCTATTGAATATTTAGGGTTATAATATACCATGGAAGATTTGCATTTAGAGCACATGAAAAACACCCCGTAATATCAAAAGAGACCTTGTTGAAATAAATCCAAGAAAATATTAATATTAATCCTAACCTGACTCTTGAATAGAACAAGATGTTATTACAACTGTTATAGAAACATAAAACAGCATTTTCATGGGATTACATAGACATGAAGAGCATTCACCCTAATATATGCACCCACCACATCTATGTGAAAGAATATTGCACTCCAATTAGGAAGCCACAATGATGTATGAACCCATCACTCAAGGAAGTAGTGAAAGAAGAACTACGAAAAGTTCTAAATGCCAACTTCATTTATATGATCTCTGATAGCCAATGGGTATCTTTACTTGTTATTGTCCCTAAAAAGAATGAGAAGTGGAGGATCTGTGTGGATTAAAAAGAGCTTAATAAAGCCACTCAAAAGGACCATTTCCCTTTAGCATTCATAGACCAAGCCCTTGATACCCTATAGATTGCTCCAGATGATCAAGATAAAACTACATTTACCTACCCACGGGGAACTTTTTCATATAGATATCTTCCTTTTGGACTCTGCAATGCACCAAAAACCTTCTAAAGGTCTTATTGGGAATATTTATAAATTTTCTAAATCACTGTTTGGAAGTGTTCATGGATGACTTTACACCTTAATGTGATGATTTCAAACTAGAATTAGCCAGTCTTAAAGTATTAGAACAATGTGAATAAACTAATCTTTCCTTAAGCACTGAGAAATGTCACATGATGATGAATGAAGGGACCGTGCTCAGGAATTATATCCCTGCCAAGGGGATATAGGTAGACCCTACTAAGATAGAAATAATTGTGAAAAGTCCATCTCCTTAAACATAAAAAGAGGTACATAGATTTTTGGGACATGAAGGGTATTAAAGAAGATTTATAGTGAAATTTTGAAATATTGCATCCTCATTATTTTCACTACTTACTAAATATGTGGAATTTTTCTGGATAGGGAAATGTGAAAAAGACTTTGTATAACTCAAGTGGTGTGTATCAACAATTCCTATATTGTAAGGACTAAATTGGGGACTATCATTTCATATAACGACTTATGCATATGATACTAGTGTTGGAGTTGTGCTAGGTCAACTTGAGGACAAAAAACCATATGTCATTTACTACATCAGCAAGAACTTGACTCCAATTGAATTAAATTACACTGTTGCAGAAAATGAGTTCCTTGCAGTAGTACATGCCATAAATATATTTAGGCACTACATCACAGGTTATCAAATATTTGTGCACAATAACCACTCTGCCATTCATTTTTAAATGAATAAACCTGTCACTAATGGTAGGCTTACACATTGGTTTTTGCTATTACAGGAGTTTGATGCAGGGAAAATTATCTTGAAGTTTAGAAACATTGGCGAATATCACTAGTCCCTAATGTTGAAACTATAAAAAAATCGTTGATGTATTTGTAAAATTATTCAAATTTATAATGAAGTTATAATGAAGTTATATATACTCTCTATATAATGTTGGCAACTTTTAAGGCAAAATAATTTTATATTGTAAAATTTGGGCTAATCATTTTGATAAAAAATGGAAATTGGCGAATCATTTTTTGGAAAAATCATGGTAAATTAGCCCACCTCTGAATATTAGCCCCTCAAATTTTCCATTGTTTGATGTAACATTTTTAGATAAAATGGGAAGGATAATGTAATGGTTGATTTTCTTTCTAGGTTGACTGTTGATGATGATTTCATACCCATTAAGGGTTCTTTTCCAGATGAATATATTTTTTCTATCTCAACTTACTCACCATGATATGTAAACATAGCTAATTATCTTGTTGTAGGGAGAGTTCCACAATATCTATCCTCAATGGAAAGGAAGAGGATTGTTCAATAGAGTACAAGATATTCTTCGGTAGAGGGATACCTTTACTACATAGGGCTAGATCAAAAATCAGGTGGTGTGTGAGAGAAGATGAGATACTTGATATCCTCAAGGCTGCCATGACGACCAATGTGAAGGACATCTTGTTGAAAAAAGGACAGGGTATAAAGTGCTTTCAACTAGGTGTTATTGGCCTCCTATATCTTAGGATGCAAAGAAATTTGTAAAAGGATGTGACAATTTTTAGAGGATGGGTCAATTGCTCCAGATTGATGAAATTTCATTACAACGTCAAGTAGTTTTGGAACCACTTGAGAAGTGGGCCCTAAATTTTGTAGGATCGGTTAATCCTTCATATTAGCAAAATTCCTACATTATAGTATGCATATATTATTTCACAAAATGGGTTGAAGCAAAGGCATTGACCAGGGAAACCAAGCAGGTTGTTTCACACTTTTTGTTTGAAGATATATTTTCTCGCTTTGGGATGCCTCAGGAAATAGTGATAGACGGTGGAGCACAGTTCACATCCCATTTGGTCTAGAAGTTAGTTGAGAAATATAATATAGGTGATAGGATTTCTTCACCATATCATCCACAAGAAAATGGTCAAGTGGAAAGCCCAAATATAGTTATTGAAGGAATTCTCACGAGAATTGTCTCCAACCACCGAAGAAACTAGTCTGACAAACTTCCAAAAGCATTGTGGGCCTATAGGATTACATGGAGAAATACTACTGGATTTTCACCATATGAATTGGTATATGGTAAAGACCCATTATTTCCCATTGAGTTAGAAGCAAAAACACTCAGAACAACATTGCAAGTGAACCTAGATTTAACTACAACTCAGAAACATCTTTTAATAAACTAAATGAACTCGATGAGAAGAGTTTGGTTGCCACTCAGCAAACATATATCATCCAACAATAGAGGGCTAAGTGCCATGACAAATTCATAAAAAGAAAGTGTTTCAAAAAGGTGACTCGGATTTATTATACGATTCACAATTCAAATATTTCAAAAGGAAGCTCTGGACTAGGTGGCTAGGTCCATACGAGGTAGATACAGTCTTTGACAATGGGACTGTAAAATTAGTTATCATAGGCAATGTCAAGCTGCCATTGTTTGCCAATGGGTATCGTCTTTGGTTGTATCATAAACCTACCTCGAAGGGTTCATTTGTTAGCATTGTCACATGATCTAATCTCCAAGTTTTGGAAGTAAGGGAACATTCTCCTGTGCTGTCAAATTTTTAAATTCAAGAAGTGTAGCAGTTGAAAACCAACTTCTATTGGTGGATGATACACCATACAGTAAAAAAAATGAAAAAAAAATTAATAATAATAATAAAATATGCCTGTGAAAGCCTCATGTAAGGCATTGGTAGATGATTGTAGTAGTTGAAAACCACTTTGTGGAAGCTAGTACATATTTTTTCTTTTTAAACAAGTCTTGTAGCAATATGTGGTTACACATATATTTTGCTGTTACAGGGCCAATTATATTCATTTGATTGTATTAGTTTTAGCACTCCGTTCGAGAGCATAGTACTCTCCAAGGTATATTTTATTGTAATAAAAAGTTTTCTTGTTGATATTTAGGTATTACAAGAAGATACATTTGTTGTTACATATGTAACATATAATCGAGTCAGAGACAATTGCAATAGGATCTGGTTCCAACATGTCACTGAAGCATCCTCGTCATCAGTGGTCATCGTCAGTTTGATACATCACCCACTGGTAAATTGTTAAAAAGGAATATTGCTTTTTCTTTACTTAGCAATTATGGTGATTAATATGTCATTATATCTTGATGGTTGGGGATGGCATTTGCGATTATGTCTGAGCGGGTGAATCATTTCATGATCTATAATTTAATCTGAATCATTTGTTGATGAATAATCTAATCTGATTTGAAGTGAAAAAGATTGTAATGATTATTAAGTTTTTATGAGAAATCACTTCATTATGTGTAAATCGTACCTGGGCCAGATCCCCATACCTTTGGGTGAAATAACAGATCTATAACTCATGTTACATGATATCCTAATTTGAAACCCTTTTTTGTGACACCCCTGTCTACTGCCCTGATATCAATCCACCCCAACGAGGCTTCGCACCGGCATTGCATGAATTTCTCAAGGATTGTGATAGTAAGGAGACAAGAAGTGAAGACAAGATCAACTGTAATAGTGCAGGATGAGTTGACTAGTGGTTATTCATGAGTCGAACTCCATAGAGGCTTTAGAGAATTGTGTTGAGGCTTGTCAAATGTTTAGAGAAGCTGGGTGGCTCAAGTTTTTTGAGCGACTAAAAGGGTTAGAGGAAAACATTGCATTGGAATTTGCTTAGAATCTACAAAGAAATTGAACAGAGGTTAGAGGTTTGAAGATGGAAGTTACAAAGGAAGTAGTCACCCGATTAACAACACTTCAAACTGAAGGCAAGTGATAGTTTAACCAGAAGGTTAATGGCCCATCCCTCAACACTAAATTTTTGCAGGGAGAGGAGAAATTGGTTTAAAAGGGAAGGGGAACTAATCACCTTTCCCTTCCACAACCATGGGATGATGTCACTTTTTTCATCATAAAGTACATTACATGTGAAGGGCATGCCGCAATATTTTTCAATTATCATTTCCCACTACTGAATCATCTTTAGCACAAGAAATCTATAAATCTTCCTTATTTATTGGTGGAGAATTTGAAGCATATGGAGGTTCAGTGAATGTCCCCTCACACACGGAAATATGTATCACTAATCATGGACTCATCAAGTTGATCATATTGGCGGCCATGGAGCAAAAAGGGCAAAGATGGGAGGATTTCATGATAAAAAGGCCAGTAAATTCATGAATAACACAACTTAGAACCTCCACAGAAGCTCTAGGAAAAACTGATGCAACTAAGAAGTCAGAGTAGTCCTCCAGAGTTAGAATTGGGAAGGGATCGCTGGAAAGACCTCTCGGTCGATGAAAACCAAGGAAAATGGTTAAGGTTAGCATTCAATTGGAACCCTTGTCATCATCTATAAAGAATCCCAACAAGCAAGAAGGCTCGGAGGAAAAAAATAAAGAAGAACATGTCAAACTGCAGGATACTCCCTCACTAGGTAAGAACGAAACTCAAGCCTTGTTGCTCAAAATCAAAGAGTTGGAAGCAGAAAACAAATAATTGAAGCAACAACTAGAGGATAGGGAAAGTGAAACAAGGGTTCTAGGTCTTGACACATTGGCCGAGGCTACTGGTAAAATGGGAGTGGAAACTACACAGGGGCCTGTCTATGCATCGTGTGTTAAAGAGATGGCAACAACAGGGTATAAAATTTATGATGCAGACACCATCTCAAAAGAAACTAAAACTAAGCCATGGGGTATTGCTACAGAAGAACCTAATGACGATTTTGTTGCTACATAAGTACTAGCAATAGAAATAGAGAACACTATGGAATTCGACCTGGAAACTGAAACACAAGAACCTAGCAACGAAACTGTTGTTACACAAGAACCAACAATCGAGGAAGAAGCATTTTAGGAAGCAACATGGAGTGTCAACCCACAACAACTTGTCGAGAAGCTCCAATTTTGATATGTTTGCAATCCCCATTGCACTAGACCTTAAGGCAGATTAGCACTCAGGAAATTTTTTATTGATTTCTATGTTAGAGAACTGGAAATTGTTGGCACTCTCCTTGAAGAAGGGATTAATTTCATTAGAATAAAATCATAAGGTTATCCACACTCTTAAGGATCAATGGGTTGAGGAATTGCTAATAGATGAACTCATATGATGGGAGACAACGAAATTTGTGAAGAAAAGGGAAGAACAAATTCAGTGGTTGCATCATTAAATTAAAGACCCGACTGAAGGTAAAAGAGAGATGTACGATTTACCACTCAATCTCTTGGGCTATAGAATGCCATCTCCCTGATGCCCAGTTTTTCTGTGGGAAAAGTTTTATCTTTTCCAATTGAAGGCTATTTGTGAGAATAGACCCTATAAGTGTGTTTCTACTAGAAATTTTTTAGATGTGTTTCGTTCCTATGATTTTGATCAACAAAGTTTGTTGTGAGAACTCTTTTTGCACAATATATTTGTTAAACATGCCAATTTACAAATGTTTGTTCAGTTTTTCTCTTATGTTTGAGATTTATATTTGCGAGCCTTCATATCCTTTATGAGGAACCAAATTGATTGACATCTTGCCAAGACATCCTTCGATAGGAACGAAGAAAGAAAAACATTGAAAATAAGGTCAAAGCCTATTATGGCTATGATCTTGAGGCGATAATTCAGAAGATTCCTTGGTGCTCCTAACATGGTAGAGAAAATAACCAAGTACAGGAGAAGGATCATTGGGTTTTGTCTTAATATTTTTTCACAAATGAAGAGCAAAGAGTTAGTGAGGAGCTTGAAATGATCGAGGGCCAGAAGTTAAACCTTACAGATGAGGGACCCCTTTGGATTTCACAACTTTGTGGTATTTTTTTCTCGATTTCTTGAGTATGCAAAGATTATTCAATCAATGGGGGATTTTTGGATAGGGATTAAGTTCAAATTTCCTTTGATTTGGCTTCTGCTTGATAGCTACCAGCCTCGTTATCCACTGAAAAGGTATGATGAAGGATCTTGGACCACTCAGCTTATGGCTACTCAAGGGTACATGCGAGAGAATGAAGAAACTACTAATGTCTATGATGTCACAAAGTTGCATCAATAGTATGACAATGCGGAAGTAAAGGACAATTCTGAACATTTAGAGGAATCTGCATGAGGGCATGCAGTGGCTTCAGTTGGGGGGATATGATGGGTGTAGTATTTCAGGGTATTTTAGGCACATTCTTCGCTACTTTTGGCCATTTATCACCATCGAATCCATCAATACCTTGACACAACAACACTCTCCCTCGTAAAAAAGAAATATTTTTCTATGACATATTATTATGACATTTTTGTCGAGTATTGAAAGAATCAATGTCTTTTTGAAATGACTAAGTAGGGAAGTTGTAGAACATGTGTTTTGGATGTTTTTCTTTCAGGTGATGCTATAATTATCAAGGATTTTAGTCAGACAACTGATGTTGTTACATGTTGTTACACCTCAAAGATTGTTTCTACATTGTGATGTTGTTGCAAACTATCAAAGACCAAGGCAGTTATTCTAGAGATTTTTTTGAAGACCATGATCTGTAATTTTATATACAATGTTGGAAAGACCTGAGAAGTTATAGATATGAAAAGTGGTATAACTATAATGGATCCTTAATTGGAAACTTCTTGTAACAAAATCTATTTTACGTCATTTATGTTAAAAGGATCAGCATGAGAATCATAATATTCTCATGACGGATTCTTTCCCTAATTTCGAGGCTCTATAAGACTTTATAAGGAGACCCAACCCTCTAAGAAGGGGACAACAGTTTTTGAAACAACACTACTATTTTGATCTTGTAACTTAGTTTCATCCATTTTCGTACAACAAGTACTTGGTGTTGATGTTACTATTTTTGTGTTGAATTCTTAAGTAGCTTCATTCCATTCTTGCACCTTGCTAGGGAGGAAGGGCCCTCCTCTTTAGTAGGGATCACCGTATTAGTAGTGTATATAATTTCTTAGATGTGTATGTGAATTTTATACTTTCGTTGCATATATTGTGGGGAAGACATGTTCTTGTGTTCAAATTTATGGCACATTGTTTATATTATTGTTGTGAGTCAATCAATAAATATATGGTGTAACTAACTTTTTTTTTTATGGAACTCATGAAGTGTGAATTGCTTCCTCGCCAAATGAATTTCAATTGCGTAGTGTGTTTTTCGATTTCTGCAAGTGTGAATTTGAGTTTTGCAAGATTATTTTCATAATTATGCATATGTGTTCAACGACATCTTTTTTCTACCTGTCTGAACATGTGTCGACACAAACAATGGTGACTCCTTTGAAATAAAGGACCTACCCTAGTTGACAATTAATGTTTGTGATTCAACTGTTTTTTTTAGCATGATAAAATAGACCAAACACTAATGATGAAAAAAATCCATCCCCAACCTTCCCTTCTTTGCTACACAGCCCCTTGAGCGATCCTGTCATCCCCTTTCATGCAATCACTCACCTTCTAAATTCCTCGACATCCCCTCTCCTGGGCGATCCATTCCTTGGCAAGGTTTCCTCAGATCGGAAGGTCAAACAACCAAGGCATATACCTACCTCAAAATCATCATACCTATCATATCATGCTCATGGAAATCAATGGAAATTACTGGGTACTAGTGTCCCACAATGGCACTGCTCCTGAAGTGCTTTACCAACATACTACTACCTATTCCAATTTATTTCATTGTTGCTGCTAATTCTTGCAGTTGATTTCAACCACCCTACTGAGTCATTTACCATGTTTTTTTGTACCAAGAACATAACTTCCAGTATATTTAAAATAAATTGAAATAAATTCACATCATACCTCATTGGTAGCCCATCAATAAGTTACACTTGCAATCCTATTCACTTCCTCTCACAACAACTCAAACTATCATCTTCGACCAAATCATTATGTATAAACATAACACATCATGTTAGCTCAAAGAACAACTATCATAGATCAAAATCATAAATCACATGTAAGCATCATAAATCATAATCATAGATCACATGTAATCATCATAGACTAGATTCATACATCAGATGCGTAATAAAACTGATATAAAATATTGATACTTATCCTTTAATCAATATTTAGCTTCTATCTTTGCCCTTATTCCATGCACACACCAAATTGGTTTCCACACCCGATAAACACCCAGTTCCTTCTCTTCAACCACGTACACATACACATAGTGTACATCTTATGAATATAACCACACATGACATACAACAACATGCAATACATGCACCTAGACCTCACATACAACTCATAAACCTACACACAATGTACAACACAACACATACATACACCTACATTTGGTGTATGACACAACACAATACATATATACACCTACACTCAGTGTATGATAGAAAACATATAAGTACACAGAGTACAACACAATGAATACACATGCCATGATACTGCGACTACACAATGCACATATATAGTACTGTATGCCTGCAACATAACATGTACGAAATGCACACAATACCACATGTACATGAATACCATATTTACAACATGTACACAGTACCACTTGGACACAAGACCACCTAAAAAGAGTGTGCACATCATCACATGTACATGACACCACCTGCACAACGTGTACACAAAAACAAATCCACACTGCACCACCTACACAACTTGTACACAATGCCATATGTACACACCACATTCACGACATGTAAAAGACACCATATGTACGACGCCACATGCATGACATGAACACAACACCACCTGCACGACATGCACACAACATCACCTGCACATCACACCATATGAACAGTGTGTACACAACATAACATGCACAAAACACCACATGTATGATCATACACACAACACCATATGCACATAGAACCACATGCACAACAAGCGCACAACACCATATGTACATAGCATTGCATATTCAACGTGTACATAGCATCATATGTACAGAACACTACATATACAACTTGCACACAACACCATATGCACATAATGCCACTTATCCATCATGTGTAAAGTACGATATGTACACAACATTGCATATCCAACATGTACATAGCACCATCTATACCCAACATTGCATATGAAATATTCACACAACACTATCTATACCACCTTATATATAACATTGCGTAAACAACATGTAGACATGCTATATATACATGACACCAAATGCACACAACATCACAGATGAAACATGTACAACACATACAACATGTTCACAATAGTAGTACCACACATCCAAAACCATATTGTTTGTACGAAACAACCTTCCTTCCAGTGTCTCCCTACCATACATTCTTATCCTAGCATGTCATAAAGCATATTGCTTTCATTCTGCCAATGTATCCTTCATCATTACTTGTCATACCATAAACATAGACATAATACATGCATATAATATCAATTCATATCCACATGATACTGACCTCATATATTTGTTAGGGCTACTCTTCCTAATTGATTAATCATAAGACCAGGGAACTCTTCATGTCGTTCACATGCATATGGAATCAATCTTCTAGAAAAATGATCCCTAATGACCCTATCAGATAGTGACATAGATACATAGATACATACACATATATAAACATTAGAATAAAAAATCATGATCTCGTTAGACATCGATATGCATACATACACATATATACATATAAAAATCAACATATAACAACAATGATCTTTATACAACAACATACATACATACATATATGTATTGGCATAAACATGATCACAACATAATTATCGAATGTCATAAGGTCATGGTTAAGAGAACTCCCTTTATTTGTGCAAAACCTGCAGAACATTGAGAACAACTTTTCCCAGCATAGCCATGAAATTAGATGCCTCACACCCATTCACTTTACCTTTCATGTTAGATTTCTCATGATTGTCCTACCACCATCTATGTACACTAACGGACCCAACCAAATCCGTCGACTATAATACTTTTACCTTTAGCTGCCCTTACACATGCACCATCTTCATCTGAGCCTTGCATTACATGTAGGGTTTCATCCCACTATCCCCAAACTCCTTCAAGTTTCCTCTTTCCCAAACCAATTCCCCAGGATGATGTACAGATTGCTTTGCATAGTCGGTGAAATCGCGTTTGGAAAACAATCATTTAAATAAGGTTTTGATACGTTGATGTGAGTCGTCATGTACATTATCTGTGTGAACTCAAAAATATGGAACAAAGCACAGTTACCACATAAAAAAGTCGATCCGAAGCATCATCTTGTTTCTCTCTCGCAATTTTAGGTAGCGCTGTTGATAACGACTGGAGATGCGTAAGTCTCGAAGTGCAATAATTACACTGCTTTCCCAGCCTGGATCGAATTGTTATGCACTAAATCCCCATCCATTTAATTTCAGCACGCCTTTTAACAAAATATCCTCTATCGACTCCATTGTCATCATCGAGAATTTGAAGGCGTACGTTCATGTCTCACAGAAAAGTTGATGCTGCATTTAGTTGTCGAAGATTATAAAAATAAAAGAAATAAATTGTTATCTTTTGCTCACAACATCATAAATATATAAGCATGTTTATGTCTTCAAATGGAAATTGAGGATCTCAATGTTCATGTTCTCGATATTATATTTGTCTCAATGTTCATCATAATAAACATGTACATGCGTTACGCAAGGAATTACTGATCCCAATTCCCTCCTTCTCGCTATTGTATTGATTGCAATGTACTGCCCTAATTTATATTCATTTTAATTACTCATGATAATCATGTAAAAAGGATAAAAAATATTTAACTATATATTTCATGTTATGAAATAATAAGAATCATTTCCATCCCACTTATAGGTTATTTAGTTCTCTGTCATTCTTTTAACCAGACATGTAAAAACATATTTAATTAAATAAAATAATTTTAATATTTCCTAATTTTAATTACTCGTATGATGTGTTTGTGCACCTAACTAGGCAGCCCACACGAGGGTATACGCATGGTTTAATCACTTTACAATGATACCAATTTTGACATGATTTTCAGAAATTTTTTTGGATCTTTTTTTTTAATCTAGGCTATAACTTTTAGGCTTTAAGTTTTTGGGTGTTTTAGGGATTCTTGATGATACTTGATTCATTTTCACTATAGAAAAAGTGATTTAAACATTCTCACAATGAAATTTGTTGAAATATTTTTTGCTAAATTCCAAGGAAAATTTCACCATATGGGCAAAATTGTGACCTCATTAGAGAACGACTACAAGCATGCAGTCAATGTGCGACAACTTGATGACCCTGATCAAACATTAATTGCAATCCCCTTTCCTTAGTATCGGAGCTTAGATATGATTGCAATTTGAAGGTTGTCTGAATCATCATGTTGATCTCTACTATTAATCGTATTAATTGTATTGGTGGTTGGATACCTCTAATATATTCTCCTAGTAGTACATTGTGTCAGTCTACCTCATTTATGGTTCAACTGATCATAGACCCCTTGAATTTTTTTTCATGTAGATATGGTTTTGTGAGCTTTTTATTCATGGAGCATCTACAAACTACCCATAACAGAAAACATGACCAAATTAGAAGTAGAGGCCTCTGCCCACTATTCCATGAGTGAACCCCTCTACTACTGTGACACAAGCCAATTATTTAATTGATTCAGGGCCTCATTTGCACACAAACAAAAAATTCTACAAAATTGTTCAATTATATTGACATACCAAACTATTTTTTTTGGGTTGGTTGGGCCTATTCTTTGCTTAAAGGAATACTTGTCAATTTAAAATCCATTACCATCCATACATTTTGGAAAGTGAAAATAAGTTACTAATTCACATGTATTACTAGTTCTCATGCAAATTGGCATTGTCCAAAGAATTTTTCTAGATTTTTCTCCAAACAATTCCATCATCATTTCCATAAACTATATTGTCATAGCGAATGTGGTCGCACCTACATTATCATTTATTTTAATTTCTTCGGAAGTGATTTCAATAAAAAATCTTGTTTCTTTCTTATGTTATATTTGTAGAAATAACTCGAAATTTGTAGGTGAAAATGTATTTAGAGTAAAAACAATGGACACAAATTTCTTCTACACAATCCGAGGAAGAGAAAACATACAATAGAAACACATGCAATCATTCCATCACAATGAACACAATTTTTACTAGGGAACCCAATTGGGAAAAACGCCTCCTCTATTTGTAATATATCATATGAGAACAATGATCTATTACAATGACACATTCAATGCTTGAATCTCAATCTGCAGTGCAATATTGATCTCCTCCTAATTCTTCTTTGGTCAATACGTAGCCAAAATAGGCCGCCCACTTCCTCCTATTTCCTTGTGAAATTACCGCTCCTAAAGAATAGAGAATCTCCTATTTCCTTGCGCAATTTCGAAGAGAAATGGATCACGTGCTTCATGCAAACTCTGCACACTAAAAAATATACAATGATAATTACAATTCCACCTTTTTCCTCCACTCCAATAGGAAATTTGAATTGCATGCATGACTAGGGCTATTTTTAATAAATTGACTAGTTAACTGGGAGATGAGTAAGTGAACAACAATTACAACTAATCAACTGAACTCATACAAACTTTATTCTAGACTAGAGCATAGATAACTAACTTTCACTAAACATAACACCTCTAGACAGCTAGATGTTGGCCACCAACTTGCACATAACTCTACTTCTAGCCCATAAACTCAAATTTACTCACTTAATTGAGTGATTTAGCCATGTTTCTCTTGCAAACTGCGTGATAATTCCTCCAATAAATTGGAATTTCCTCATTTGACTAAGGCACAAGTCAAATGAATCCTTTCTTGCTATAATTTAACACTCCCTAATCCTACTCCTTTGGAACTCCAACTTTCCTCTTGAAAAAACCTTTTTCAAAATGTATTGTAATATAACAATCCTCCTCTACAAACAATCACTTAGGTGATGGTACCTCATATTTATATGCTTGGACTTAGCATGAAACATTGGATTTTCAGAGATTTTTATACAACTTTGATTGTCACAGTGTATCAATATAGGCTCCATCCCTAAATAAAGAGACCAATCGAGATCTTCCCCATCTAAATAGCCTCGCAGGTTGCTTGAATAACAACCATATACTCAACTTCTATTGAGTTGATTGCTAAATATATTTGTTTCTTGTTGTACCAAGAAACTGTTGTTGACCCTACACTAAAGACAACTCTCGATGTTCTCTTCCTATCTAATGGATTCCCTGCCCAATCTGCATGTGTGAAGCCTTGTATTTTAACTCCATCAGTCTGATTGTACCATAAACCAAAGTTTGTTGTGCCTCTGAGGTATCTGAGAACATGTTTTGCTACTTTGTAGTGAATCTTGGTAGGTGTCACCATGAACTGAGTAAGTCGGTCCACTGCAAAACAAATATCGTGCCTTGTGTTCATAAAACACTCTCTCTAGATAGTGTTATATGTTGCCTCCCTTGTAAAAGTGTCCTCTTTCCTCCAATTAGTACCTAGTGGAGTATCCATGGGTTTGCAATCTTACATGAGCAATGTTTAAAGAATTTCAGAGGTGTACTTCTCATGTCCAACAAATATCTTCCATCTCCCTAGCACACCTTAAAGATAATTAAGTGGTGTTCCATACCCGTATGCTTCATCTAAAACTCTTTTGCAAGGTCATGCTTCGATGATTGGATCAACTTGTCATCTTCTGTCGATATGAAATCATTCACATAGAGAACTACATGGGAAATCTATCATTGACCATAATGTAGTAGAGATTAGAATCTACTTCACTCTTATTGAAGCTCAATCCATTAAGATAAGAATTTATGCAAGTGTACCAAGCACGAGGTTCCTACTTGAGACCATAGAGGGCTCTCTTAAGCCTACATACATGTGTCTCCCTGCTACTAGTCTCAAACCCCTCATGTTGCTAAATGTAGATATCTTCCTCAAGAAATCTATTGAGGAAGGAAATCTTAACATCCATTTGGTGGATCCTCCACCCAAACTATGCTGCTAATGCTAGTATGGTCCTGATAGATGAGTATCATGCCATAGGGGAAAATGCTAGGTCCCTATACTACTAGTGTAGCCCCTTATTGTTATTAGTGCAACCCCCTTATTGTATTATTGTGCCCATATAGTTCCTGTGTTATTATTAGTATGCCCCATAGAAGCTCACTATTGTTATTGTTGTGCCCCTACAATATTACAGTTATGTAGGCTCTGATTGTATTACGACCCCTTAGACTCCATTATATAGAAAGGAGGTCTTGTCATTTGTATCATCTAAGAATTGTTCATGTGTGTAATGTAAAGGAGGTTTCCCCTTGAAGAAGTTGATTTTTAAGTCGTTGACCTATCCTTTCTATCTTTTTCTAAGCTTCTTTAATAACATTTGGTATCAAATCTTTAGATTCCAGGGTTTCGCTGCTCCAAACAGGTGAGTGTCGCATTTTGACTATAACTTTTGTTTTTCGATGTTTCAGAACCTAAAAAAAAACCCATTTGAACAACAATCTCAATGATCCTCACATCAAAGTTCAGATCTTTAATCATTATATTTTTAGAGATATGATCTAAGGAAGTTAGGGTTTTTGCAGGCCCCCGAATTACATCCCAAACATGTGACCTTGGGAAAATCGCCATAACTTTCTCTCAGATTATCATGTTGAATTATGGTAAGAATTTACAAAAAGAGGATGAAGTTTAATTTTTTGTGAATTTTTTTCCAGTCTGAAGGTTGAAATAGTGACACATGGCACTTCGTACAAGTTCGCTCTACTGAAGAAGTATATAATAAAATCATCTTGGGAGATTGGGCATAACTCTTTCTTGGAGAATCCAATTTCGATCAAACTGGTGGCATTGGAAAGAGGACGCAAACGGATACTACAAGTTGTAAGTTCAAACCTTGGAGATCCGAAATTTTAGAGATACAATAGATTCAATTTTGAGTGCTAAAAGGAAGAAAAAGAATGACTCAAATCACGAAAATAGAAACACTTAGTATGCAAAATTGGATGGATGATTTGAAGAATGTGATTGATGCTGAGATAAATAGTTTTATATGTGCCATAGAAGTTAATATCGATGGTAGGGAAGCAGATTTGAAGAAAGGAATGGAAGATCTAGAGAAATACATGGAAGATTTGAAGGAAGGTGGGGCAAAGTTGCTACAATAAAGGCCTCCTGATGGCGAAAAGGTAGGGGAAGAAACTCATGATGAGAAAAAAATAAATTCTAATCATGATTTCATAGAATATAACATTGGATTGAAGACCCCATATCCCAAATATCGATATGAGGAATTTTGATGGCAAGGATGCCATAACATTGATACTATAGATGGAGAAATATTTTGATCTAGATGATGTGAAACTGTTACAAAAGATACGTATTACATCTTTATATTTAGAACCGAATCAATTTTTATGGTATAAAGGGTTTTGTTCTGGTAAACCACTTTTCACCTGGTTAATTTTCACGGAGGAAATGATAGCACATTATGAGGATACAAAGAGAAACACCTTCTTTAGCCAATTGATAAATCTCAAGCAAAAGGGTTCAATGATGGAGCAGATTGAGGACTTCCAAAAATTGAATATAAGGGTAAAATATATTCGAGAGGAGCATAAGATTGATGTGCTCATAGGTACTTTAAAGGATAACATCGAACATGAGGTTCACCTTTGGGAACGTGATTCATTGTTGAAGGCATCCAAGTTGGCAAGAAACATGGAAAGAAAGATTATGGAAACAAGGAATCCTACCACTCACAAATATAAATATGGAAGTGTTGTTTCTCTTAGCCTTCCACAACCTACAAGGTTGAAATGAGAAAAAGGAGAAAGTGACGTTTATTATAGTTGTGATAGCAAATACACTAAAGGTCATAAGTGTGCTGAGAAGAAATTATCTTACATTGATTGTGAAGAGGAGGAAGAAAAGGATCAAGAAACATCAAAAGAAGAGAATATACACTAGCAACCAACCACAGAGAAATAAGAAATGAATCCAATCATATCTTGTAATGCATTGGGAGGAATTACCAGTCCTCAAACTCTCAAGATAGAGGGACATATCAAGAAGAAAAAGCATAACCTCACTTTCGAACAGAATCAAATGGAACAACAGGTAGATCAACATCATAGTGAAAGAGGTTTTGACATAGGCGACTGGGTATTTTTCTGACTACAATCATACAAACAAATCTCCCTCAAGAAAGGTAAGAAGGAAAATAAATTATCACCAAAGTACTATGGTCCTTATAAAGTGTTGTAAAAGATTGGTATTATGGCATATAAATTGGAGCTTTCTGCATCTTCTCGAGTGCCCCTAGTTTTCCATGTTTCATGGTTAAAGAAGGTTATAGGTGACAAGGTCCGAGTCCAAACAATTTTGTTGGAACTTGACGAGGAAGGAAAAATCCTATTTGAACTTGAAGTGGTCATGGAAACAAGAACTCGACAGCTACGAAATTGATCAATTTCAGAGTATCTCATCAAGTCGAAGAACTTACCAGTAAAGATTCCACATGGGAGGATGAGATTTTTATATAGAAGCATCCAAAAGTTCTCAAGCGTTGATGACAACACTTTTTGAAGGAGAGGGGCATGTTAGGTCCCTATACTACTAGTGCAACCCCCTTATTGTATGATTGTTCCCATATAGTCCCCATGTTATTATTATTAGGCCCCATAGAAGCCCACTAATTGTTATTGTTGTGCCCCTACAATATTATTGTTATATAGGCTTTGATTGTATTGGGACCCCATAGACTCTTATATATAGAAAGGAGGTCTTTTCATTTGTATCATCCAAGAATTGTTCATTTGTGTAATGTAAAGGAGGTTTCCCCATCGAAGAGGTTGATTTCTAAGTCATTGATCAATCTTTTCTATCTTTTTGTGAGTTCGTTTCATAACAGAAAATGTCTCCTCAAAATTAATCCCCTCCACCTATGAGAAGCTTTTGGCAACAAATCTAGCATTTTACTTCTCAACACTTCCATCAGCTACATGTTTCACTTTATATGCCCACGTGGAGCCAACAGTATATTTTCCCATAGGTTTAGGCACAACCTCCCAAGCATCATTCTTCATGACGGAGTCATACTCCTCCACCATGGCATCTACTAACACCTATTGAGAAAATACTTCTTCAAGAGAAGGTGCCTTAGAATAAATCAACTGTGATAGGAGTTCCATAAATCGATTACATTTGTTTGTTGATATCCTTTACCTGTGTAATGACCTAGGAGATCCAACCTTTTCCTACGCTTCTTGCACCAATCTATCAACCATTTTCGTCCTCTTCCTCCCTTATTTAGAAGGCTTTGTGTGAGTGGGTGCCTCCACTCAGTCTACTCTCTGCTCCTCCACATGTGGGTTATCCACATCACCCTCTTGTAATGTCCTTTATCCTTTGATAAATATCTGACTCATTGAATCTTATTTAGGCTTCTCCTTTAGAATTATAGGCTCATGCTCCAGTTGTATGATAAAAGTTTTCTCTAGAGAACTCCTCATGGCATTCTCCTCATCAATTGTAATATCCCTCCTCATCACAGTTATCCTGAGTGAGGGCATGTACACCTGGTAAATATGAGGTGTCTTAGAATAGCCCACAAAGATCCCCCTCTCTGTAGTGGGATCCAAATTTTTCTTTCTATCTTTGCAGATATGACAATAGACTATTGTATTGCAAGCTTCTACCCATAAGGATAATGGAAATCCCTGGTCATGCAGCATTTCTCTAGCATATCCTACAATACTTCTATGTTTCCTCTCTGCAACCCCATGTTGTTTTGGGTTGTGGGTTGCAATCAACAATTTTCTAATATCCTCCTTGGCACATAATTCTTTGAAATCACTAGACAAATACTCTCCTCCATTATCACTTCCGAGGCATTTAAGTTTCTTTCCAAACTCATTCTCAACTAAGGATTTAAATTCATCAAACCTTGAATAAACTTCATCTTTCTTCTTCATGAAATAGATCTAACGTTTGTGGGAAAAATCATCAATGAAGATCACATAATACTTTTGCTTTGTAGTTGAGAGTGGGAGAAAATGGTCCATACACATGTGAGAGAAATCACTTCAATGTGGCTCCAACTTTTCTTTCTTGACCCTGGAAATAAGGAGTTTTCAACACTTTAGAGTTCTCACATCATAATTCGAGGAGCATCTCCCCTTGCTCATGTTGTAGGCTTCTTAATGGATTTCTTGTGTGGACAATTGGTTGCATAGTGTCCATATTCATCGGAGTGAAAGCATTTAATTTTACTGAGGTCTTTCTTCTTGCCATGATTTGTGTTAGATTATTCTTTGCCTTGGGCGTTCTTTCCTTTGGATTTCTTTCCATTGCTAGCTAAGGAAAAAAAAAATCTCGTCACTTTTGGATGTGACTCCATCTCTAGTGTTCATTCTAATCTCCTCCTACATTAAGTCAGACTAGTCACTAAAGTCTCTCCCAATCTAGTAGCTTGTCTCTTCCATTAAATGAATCCTGATAGTTGTGTTAGGACTTTGAAAGACCAAAGAGTGATAAGCTCATGAGTTAAGATGTTGGCACATTCTCTCCAAGTCCTCTTCAAGTCCTTCAAGTTCATCTCTCACTCGAGCGAAATCTAGAAATATTTTGAACAATAGTTTCATTTTTATTCTTCCGAATATTTGTGAGATTATCTTTCAATGCCAACTTCCTAACAACACTACTACTTTCGAATAAATCTGCGAGAGTTTTCCACATTACAAAATCAATCTCCTTTCCATGCAAAAATGAATGGGTATTTCTTAAAAAGGAAATTCAAGATCTCAATATTCATGTGCTCGAGATTATATTAATATCGTGTTCGTCATCATAAACATAAAATGAAATATGCATGTTTTAGAAAAGGAATTCATGAGTGATCTCATTCTCAGTATTATATTGATTTCAATTGCATGACCACTAAGTAATGAGAGTATACAAAATATTGGTGAGGCAAAAGCAGGAGGTGGGAGAAGGTTGGGGTGAGAAAGGGTTACAGGTTGAGGTAGCAAGTTTAACCATGGATGGGAGCGAAGGAGGGAGCTTCACTCCCTCCTACAAGGAAGCGGTAGCCAACAAAAGCAAAAAACCACCAGACAGAGGTAGAGGGAAAATTGAGGAAGGGAGGAGAAACAAGGAAGAGGATGTAGAAGGCTCCAAATTGGAGGAGAATGAGGGCACAAGAGACAAGGAGAAAACTGACAAAAAATAGGGAACAAAAGACAAAAATCAGAAGGGACCTTGTAAACCCAAGGCGAAAAATCACTCCTAGAGTAGTATTAAACAACCCAGAGTTGCAGGCATATAGGGAGCACATGCAGACATATGCTATCATTTGCAAATTTATGGGGATATGGCCCACTAGAAAAGCGTTACAATCCTGGATCCGATACCACTGGAAGCCCAAAGGGAGCATTGATCTTCATCTGGGGTCCAAAGTGCTCTTCATTGTGGTATTCACCAACATTGAGGAAAAAGACAAAGTGTTTGAAGGCGGGCCCTACTTCTATGCTGCGGCAGGGCTCTATATTAGGTCATGGAAGATGAACTTCGTTCCGGAGAGGGAAACCTTTATCTCGGTCCCAGTTTGGGTAAGGCTCTATTCTCTTCCCCTTGATTATTGGGAAACATAATCGCTAGCTTCCATAGGAGATAAGTTAGGGAGGTTTATCAAAGCATCTGAAGCCACAAGAAGGGGAAAATACACTTCCTTTGCTATGATATGTGTGGAGATGGATCTATCTAGAGCTCTTCTGGATGAAGTTAGCTTGGAGGTTTTTGATGAGGAATGGGTGCAGAAAATAGACTATGAACACATACCATTCAAATGTCATAGATGCCATAAACATGGACACCTTTTGAGAGACTGCCCTCTCAGTAAAGCGGAACACAAAAACAAAAACAACACCATGAAAGATACAGACAACTTTCAAAAAGTTGTCCATAAAGGAAAAAATGCCAAGAAAGGGCCAAAGCAACATCACGTGGGAGAACAAAATAACTATCAGAATCAATACCAAGTTGTCGAAGTGGATGAAGAAACAGAGGGAGAAGATCAAGTAATGAATGAGGGTTATGTGAAAACGGGGAAGGAAGAAGATAATGATCTGACATAGGAAAATGAACAGCAGAAAAGGAAGATGATGAGTGATTTAGAACTAGAAATGGATCAATAAATGAACCAGAGTGAGATGGAAATGGAGGACAGTGAGCTACAGGAGATTCTTGACAGAGAAAATCTAGGTCTAGAAGGATTCCTGAATTAGGGAACTATTGGAGGGGTAGAATCACTAGCACAAGAAAAGATCAATAGAATACAACAACTATTCCTATGGAAAACGCAGGAAAAGGTTTTGGAGGAAGTAAATAACAATAAAAGATAAAGTAACGAAGGAGGGAAAGCAGTAAAAGTGACTCCCGGGATAACACCCAGAAATCCAAGAAGAAAAAGAGGCAGAAAAAAGAAGAACGAGCTACTGATGGAATGTGGTAAGCTCATGGTAGACTCAGGTAAGATGAAAGATCTAACCAGTTACTCCTTTACCAATCTTTAATTATGAAATTCACAACCTGGAATATTAGATGTCTAGGCAATAGAAGAAAATAGAGAATGCTGAAAAACATAATTTTTGTCCAAGAAACAAAATGCTCCATTCAAAAATTAAAGCAAATCCATAGTAAATGGCTAACCAGATTTGAGTTCCTAGAAGTTAAAACTTTAAACTCAACATGAGGTATCCTCATGCTCTGGAATCCCCTAAGGATTGGAATAATCGATGCAGAGGCATCTAGGAACTATTTATCAGTGGTCATACAACCTGTAGCTGACAGGAACACCTATCTAGTCATGAATGTTTATGGCCGTCAAAGGTTGGATGACAAAATCAGGTTTTTAGATTCCCCAGTAGATCTCCGAGTCAGTATGCAGGGTTACCCTGGGTCATAGGAGGATACTTTAACATGATAAGGTCTCTCTTGGAGAAAAAAGGGGGTACAAGAGCTCTAAACAAGGATGCTGCAACCTTCCAAATCTTTTCAGAAAACATGAAGCTAGTTGACATTGAGACAAGCAATGGACTCTGCACTTGGAATAATAAAAGAGGAGGGAATTCCTAGGTATCCTCTAAGCTCGATAGATTCATGATCTCAGAGGATCTCATGCTTTTAGACAAGGAAATAATGGCATAAATTCTCCCTTTTAGTTGCTCAGATCACTGGCCGGTATTAATGGAGATCAAGGGCATAGGCACCCCAAGAAGTAGACCTTTCAGATTTGAAAACATATGGTTATCACATCTAGATTTTACCAGCAACATTGAAAAATGGTGGGCAAAAGATCTGCAATTCAGGGATCGTCAATGTTCCTGCTACACAAAAGATTAAAGCACATCAAGATGAAGCTAAAAGTTTGGAACAAGGATGTTTTTAGAAACATTTTTTCAGGTAAGAAATCGGTTGAAAATAATATTAGGGAGCTTAACCAAACATTGGTCAAGGAAGGTTTTGATAAAAACAAAAATGAACAGGTAGAAAAATACCATCTAGAATGGGAAAAGTTCTGTAAACAAGAGGAAATATTTTGGAAACAAAAATCAAGAGTGAAATGGCTTAAGGAAGGAGAGCGCAACACCAATTTTTTTCACATATATACCATTGCTAATCAGACTCACAACAGGATCTCTTCGATTAAGAATGAGGACAGGTAGATCTAGCAAACCCATGAGGAAATTGAAGCAGTGTTAGTTAAACACTTCAGTGGTATAGCCCAGGAAGACACTTTAGTAAGGGATCCCTTCATCAAAGACTTCACCAATCACATCCCCAAATTGGTTACCAGAAAGGACAATGCTAATCTCAATAGACCTGTTACTGAAAAGGAGGTAAGCGAGGTACTCAAGGAAATGCAAAATGGTAAAGCCCCTGGTCCGGATGGATTTAATGTGGATTTTTTCAAATTTTGCTGGAACATTGTCAAAGAGGATATTGTAAGGGTATAGTGGAAGATTCCAGGCTGCATAGAACTATCTTGCAAGCTCTCAACACCTCCTTCATCGCCCTTATTCCAAAACAGGATAATGCCCAAACGCTAGAGAAGTATAGACCCATCGCCTTATGCAATGTTGTTTACAAGATTATTTCCAAAGTAGTGGCCAACAGACTCAAACCCTTGCTGCCCACGATTATTTCGGGTGAATAATCTGGGTATGTGGAAGGAAGAAAAATTCTGGATAACATCATTCAAGCTCACGAGGTGGTTCACTCGTTGACTAGCAAAAAAAAGCGGGTATGATAATGCAATTAGACATAGCCAAAGCTTATGATAAAATCAACTAGACATATATCAAGAAAGTGCTTGCTATGTTTGTTTTTTATCACAATTGGATTAGATGGGTGATGGCCCTAGTGACTTCTGCCAGCTTCTCAATTTTAGTTAATGGCTCTCCCTCATACATTTTTCTTCCTTCTCGAGGAATTAGGCAGGGTGATCTGCTCTCGCCTTTTCTCTTCATCCTAATGATGGAAGGGATGGGGCGGTCCATAAAACATGCTAAAGAAACAGGCAAAATTCAAGGACTCCAACTTTCAGAGAATCGGCACGCTCTGGCCCATCAACAATTTCTAGATGACACAATGTTACAGGGAATTCCCACAGTCAAGGAAGAAGTTGCTTACAAGAAAATTATGAGCGAATTTGCAATGGCATTAGGTATGGTAGTCAATCTTTCCAAATCAATTTTTTTTTTCCTTAACACTCACATTGCCATCTAGAGAAATGTTTCCAGGATTCTAGGCTTTCAAAGAGTTTCCCTCCCCTCAAAATACTTGGGAATTCCTCTTACAGTTAAATCGTTGCATAAAATCATCTGGGAACTATTAATCGGCAAGATTGAAGACAAATTCAAAAAGTGGAGAATCAGGTCTTTAAATCTAGCTAGTAGACTAGTTCTTGCAAAGGCAGTTCTCCAAGCTATCCTTCTTTTTATGCTATCAGCTCTTCCGGCCCGAAAAGGAGTCCTTCAGCAATTCAGAAATATCCAAAGATATTTTCTTTGGGGCAAGGAGGAAACTAGGAAAAAAGGGCTTTAGCTTCTTGGGAAAATATTTGTAACCATAAGAACCAAGGAGGCCTAGGACTGGATGGTCCAAATATTCTCAGTAAATTTCTGGGAGATAAAATTTGGTGTCGGTGGGTCAAGGATCCTGAGGCTTAATGGGCAACCATCTGGAAGGAAAAATATTGCAAGCTCTTGGCACTCCTCTGACCTAATAAGAATGACGGGAAACAAAAAAGGCTCTCCTATATGGAACAAATCCTGGGAAAACAAAGGAGTGGTACAAGATAACAGCTTCTGGGAAATAAGAAATGGAGAGCACACACTTTTTTGGGAGGACAAATGGCAGCAAGAACCAAAACTTTCGACAGAGGATGTTTCTGGTCTCAAGCAAGAGATAGATAACCAAGGACTAGTAAAGGTTAAGGACTTTTGACAACATGCTCGCAATATCGAGAAATGGAGAACATGGAAAATCATAGATGGTAGAGAGGATAGAACCCTTAATGGCAAAGCAGAGTCCCTAAAAAAAATGCTCGATCAGAGGATGATTTTAGTCACTGAATGGTAGGATCAACTAAGATGGGGTGGCAACAAGGAGGGAAACTTGAATATTAAGGAAGCAAAAGGCATTCTCCTAGGGCTAGAATCACAAGCTCCAGTCAGATCTTGGCAGAAGCTATGGAGGAATAAAGGCTGGATGAAAATCAAGCTCTTTATGTGGCTGGTTCACCATAGGAAAATCATAACCTGGGACAATATTAGAAAGAGGGGTATGATGGGACCCTCCTGTTGCCAGCTCTATGAAGCACAAGAGGAGACAATAGAACATCTTCTTAATAGCTGTTGTTTCACCTCAAGGATATGGGATTTTTTTGCCTCCATCTTCAATCAATCTGATAGAGACAGAGACAGCATCACAAACACCATAAACAATTGGAGGGATAATTTTTCGGAGCATGAGGTTCTTAACTCTGCCTGGCCTCTCCGGCCAAGTTTCATAATATGGAATGTTTGGAAAGAAAGAAATAAAAGGATTTTCAAAGAAGAAAAGAACTTGTCACCCCACCTATTGGAGCAGATCTTGAAACAGCTAAAAGATATAGTGGGTACAACAGTTAGGGATCTCTCTAAAAATCCTCTCTCAGTAATAGAGTTGAAAATACTCAGACAGTTGAACATGCGATGGCTCACTCCTCAAGGTTTAAACAAGAAAATAATCTTAAGGGAACCGATTGATGATTTCTAGACCCCACCCCATTCCCCCCACAAGGCTTTATAAAATTTAACATTGATGGAGCCTTTAAAAATAACCCTGGAATGGATGGTTTTGGAGGAGTTCTTAGGGATGAAACATGAAACATCATCTCCCTCTTCCACTGTCATTTAGGTAAAGCTACCAACAACATGGTGGAACTTATGGATTTGGAGAAATGCTTAGACTTTTTGAAATAAGACCACTGCCACAAGGTGATAATACAAGTTGATTCACAGTTAGTCGTCAACGCAGCCAAGAAACTTAGTCATGGCACCGGATCGGAAAAAGTAACAAAACATTGGCGGCTAACAAGGGTGCTCCAAAAAATTCAAATGCATCTTAAGGGACTTCATATGCTTAGATTTAACCATGTGCGTAGAAAGGCTAACAAATTGGTGGACATCCTTGCCAACGAAGGGGTCGCCTGTAAGGACAGTCGGAATTCGATGAACTGGCGAGAAATGCTGCAAAGCCAGCTAAAAGCTCTTTGTCACAGCTAGGCAGAAGAGGACAAAAGAGAGTATCAGAACAAAACTTAGGAAGCCAGGACGCAATGGGAAAATTTTTTAAGGAGTCACATGGTTGGCTAGACAGATCAGCGGATGGTAGCACGATAGAGGAGGATTCTGCAGCATTGATCATTAGTCCGTCAAAAAGTCCTGAAGACGGGTGCAGGTTTTTCTTTGTCAGGAGACTGGAAGAGAACATTAAAATTTTTTGTGGCAACACTTCCCGTTCCTCTCAGGGTAGGGCTGCTAAACCACACATCAGGCGGTTTTGGTGCGATCGCACCACTTTCAAGCCAAAGGCGCTTTCATTTTTTGGGCAGCGATACCTTTCATCGCTCGACACGTGGATGAGGGCAGGGTCGGGAAAACAACCTCATTGCATACTAAACTTCAACCAATTCAAAGCGTGTGAAAGGCTACTCCACCGTCTAATTATTTCTCATCCGATCAACTATAAGGAATGGGCGAGCGTTTGGTGGGGTCGGAGGGTTGACTTTAGGCCTCATTTTGATTTTTTGGAGGTAGGGTTTATATAGCGGTTAGAGAGCAGGTCGACATGGGGTTTGGGCCTGTCACTTTTCATCAGCAGATGATAGCACGATAGAGGAGGATTCTACAACGTTGATCATCAATTCGTCAAAAATCCCTGAAGGTGGGTGGAGGGTTTTCTTTGTCAGGAGAATGGAAGAGAACATTAATCGTTTTTGCGGCAACACTTCCCATTCCTCTCAGGGCAGGGCTGCTAAACCACACATCGAGCGGTTTTGGTGTGATCGCAACGCTTTCAAGCCGAAGGCGATTTTGTTTTTTGGGCAGTGATACCTTTCATTGCTCGACACGTGGATGAGGGCAGGGTCAGGAAACCACCCTCATTGCACACTAAAATTAAACCAATTCAGAGCGTGCGAAACGCTGCTCCACCGTCCGATCATTTCTCATCCGATCAACGATCAGGAATGGGTGAGCGTTTGATGGGGTCAAAGGGTTGAATTTAGGCTTCATTTTGATTTTTGGGAGGCAGGGTTTATATAGTGGTTAGAGAGCGGGTTGGCACGGGGTTTGGGCCCATCGTTTTTCATGTTCGGTACCTGAAAGTGAGTGGAGGGAACTCTTAGGGGTTAGAGTGACTTTTGACCATCTCACTTATATTGGCATTCTGTAAAGTATTGTAGAGTATGTTTGACTTAATGAAAAAGAAGGCATGACTCTTACTTAAGAAAAAAAAAAGAGAGTACACAAGACATTTATTTATATTAGTAAATTTTATTTATACAAATGAAGTTACACACACACACACACACACACACACACACACACAACACACACAATTATATATAATATATATATATATATAATAGATAATTATAATATATATAATTTCAAAAATATATTATAAATAAAATTTGGCATACCTTCAAATATATGTTTCTGCATAGTAACTCAAATGAGGAAAACAAAAAAAAAAAAATCATTTAGAGTGATTGGAAATTGTCCACTAACATAAAAGCTGCAAGTTTATTAATAGAAACATATCCCTATATCGATTTAAGAAATAAAAAATAAAAATTTTACTACTATAAATTAATTGTATATTTATTCCGAAAAAGAAAATTATACACATAATATACTTTTATATCTATATCTAATATATAATATATATTATAATATATATATAATATATATATATATATATATATAGATATATAATTAAATTTTCCTTTGAAAAACGACAATTAAATTATTTTTTTGTCTTAACATCATCATAATTACTAATCTTAAATATAAACCAACACAATTTAAATCACCAACAATCTTGCAAACCTAAAACTAACATTACCACCAAATTTGCAAACCTAAGAGTAGCATCATAAATTTGAAAGTGCATGAACCTTCCTTCTGTTATAAGCCTGAGAATCAAGGGAACGAATAGGCTTACAATGTTTGTAAGTGAAATATAATCAAACCTATGAATAAGTTTTGGAAAAATATAAAACTGTAGAATTGATCTATGAAGTGGAATTCAGAATATAGATTTGGGTATAAGCGAGTACCACAAAAGATACAGACAAAAGTGCTACAAACTCATTATGTTTTATTGGAAATTTAGTTCTATTTAAAGGAGGAAGGAAGATCATGAAGATGTTTATGATGAAGCGCTTGCTGAAAAGGAGGATTATAATTTTTTGAGGAAATTGAGAAAGTACCACATCAATTTCTACGATGATTTATGCAGATCATATATTTTCTTAAAAGTATGATGTTTTTTTTTTTACATTTTGTTGCTTTAATTTTTAATTTATAATGATGAAGATGAAGTAACAGAAGTATATAATAATGATAAATGGAAATTAGAAATGGAGGAAATGGATGTTATACAACGAAATAAGACATGAAATTTGGTGGAATTTCTTAAAGACAAGAAAGCTACCAGTTGCAAGTGGGTTTATCAGTTGAGGAAAAGTGATGGTGATACTATTCAGATGTACAAAGAATGACTTGTTGTAAAGGATATTCTTTTTTTTTTATTTTAGCTAAGACTAACCTAAGTACCCATGGGGGATTTGAACCGGTGACCTATCGCAAGGAGTGCCTTAACATCACACCCATTCACCGTCAATCCAAAGCCCCGTGGGCTGTAAAGGATATTCTTAGAAGGTATTGATTTCCATGATATTTTTTCACCAGATGTTAAGCTTGTTTCAATTCGAGTTGTGTTAGCAATAATTTCATTACTTGATATAGAGTTAGAGCAGCTAGATGCTAAAACAAGATTCTTACATGGGGATTTGGATGAAGATATATATATGGAAGAAATAAAAGATTTTATTCAAAATTAAAAGAGATTTTCTTTTAAATTCAAGAAATTATCTTATCGTCTGAAGCAGGCTTCGAGGCAATGGTCCAAGAAGTTTGATTCCTTCATGATGAGCCACACTTTTAAAGTGAGTATGATTATTGTGTTTACTCTCAGAAGTTTGAAAATAAAACTATTCATTATTTTTGTGTTATATGTTAATGATATTCTTGTGGAAAGCAAAATATTGGTTGAGATCAACAGGTTAAATGCTTAGTTGGATAGGACTTTTGAAATCCTGGAGTAGCAAAACAAATATTTGGCATGGAGATACAGAGAGATAGAAAAAATAGTAAGCTTTGGTTATTGCAACATATTAAGTATGTGGAGAAAATAGTTTTGAGATTTAGTATGAATAATGTGAAACCTGTTCAATTCCCTCTATCTTCCCATTTCAAGCATTCTTCAGGTTTGTATTCTTTTAATGATGAAGAAAATGAGTATAGGTCTCGTGTAACATATGCTAATGTATTAGTGCACATTAATGTATGTAATGGTGAGTACAAGGCCATATATTTCACATGAAAATCGTGTTTTGAGTTGATACATGGAAAATCTAGGTAAAGAATATTGGGAATCAATGAAATGGGTGCTTCATTATCATAGGAGCACAAGTAATTATTGTACCACCTATAATTGTAGTAGTGATTTGGTTTATGGTTATGTTGATTCATATTTTGCAGGTGACTTCGACAAGAGGAGATCCACTCCTGGATATGTCTTTACTATTGCAAGTGGAGTTGTTAGTTGGATGTCAAATATTCAAAACATAGTTGATTTATCCATTATTGAGATAGAACACATAGTTGTCTCACTTGCTTGCAAAGAGACAACTTGGTTAAAAGGTTTGTTGAATGAGTTTGGAAGGATGTAGGACAAGGTGAAAGTATTTTGTTATAGTCAAAGTGATATTTATTTCATTAGGAACACAACGTATCATAGTAAGGAAAATGATATATTTGTTAAGTACTATTTTGTAAGACAAGATGTTGATGAAGGTGGAGCATTGGTTCTGGAAAAATCCCATACAAACCAAAATTGTGTACACATGTTTACAAAACCAATTTTGTTAGAGAAATTGTACATATGTTTAACTTACTTTTATATAATATAATAATATAATATATATATATATATTATTTGCCTAGAATTAATAATAATAACTAAAAAAAAAATATAATTAACAATTTTTATAATATTTATAATTTTAGCAAACACCATATATTTGAAAGTAAATGTAGTTTTTATGAATCGATACACATCAACTTTTACTAACTATTTCATTTATCTTATTACATTAGTACATCACATACTTCATATATAAAAAATAAAAATAAAAAATGTTTTTTTAATGAATCGATACATATCAACTTTTATAACCATTTCATTTATCTTTAAAAGAGGTGTGTGAATGTGGATTGAATGGAAAAAGCATTGTGTGAATGTGGATTAAATGAAAAAGAGGTGTGTGAATCATGACCCTTCTCTAACTTCCTCACCATTTGGAAATTGAGAATATCTTCATTTCCCATAAATAATTCTATCCCCGATATGATTTGTAACGAGTGCACCCCATGTAAACTGCTAGAAGCAATAAATTATGTGTCCTTTATTCACTTCATTATTGATTGTGTTGTTGGAAAAACAATAGTAATTCCAACCACCACCATTAATGTTGCGTCTAGCTTCTTCTAAAATTCGGCGGAGCTGGATAGCTTCTTGGAGAAGCCACTGACTCGAGAAAGACTCTAGAAGGTTCTTTATTGTGTATAAAAACATGTTCAAGCCATTGTATGAAGACAAGTTCTGTGGTTATGTGTTTAACTGTGTGATCTCTGATTTCGCATTAGAGCAATGTGAGAGTGTGATTATTTTTTCTCTGTGAGCGATCAAAGTGTAAGGTCACTCAGGGAATGTTGCAGAGAAATCGGTGTGCAATGAGCGAAATCGATGTGCCGCGAGCATAAGAACGTGAGAAATCTGTTTGAGTTTATTTTTTCTTGTTCTTCCTGTGTTGCAAAAATATTTATTTGCAGTGGGAACGCTTTGGTGAAGGGTAAATTGGCTAAGCTACTGCGTAGAGATTGTTGAAAGTGATTGAGGCGTTCGAGGGACCAAAAGGAGGAAAGATACATTGTAGAGCTGACATATATTCACTGTCAGTTCTATATTGGCCAGATCGCCCGACTGCGTTGAGACCATCATGAAGGTAAAAGCGCGGTTTATTTTTTTAATGTTGTTGCATGGATCTATGTTGGTGTGACTACAGGAAGCTGCGGTTTGAGAAAGGAAGTGGATGATGAAGAGTGTGAGCGCTGCCTAAAACGTTGGAACTGTTGTTGCCACTACGTGCTGAGGGTTTTGATCCATTTATTTCAGTTTTATGTTGTTAAATTATGTGTTTTAAGACTTTGCATTGGGCAGTTGTTTAAGAATTCAAGGTTGAGCATTATTTTCTTGTATTCCAAATGAGCGGTAGATCTTGACATGAAGTAAATTTTTGTAATGTTGCTTGTAGTTCACATTTTATTTCTAATAAATTCCATTTGAAGCAAAACATGTGGTATGAAGCTTAAAACATGTATACATTTGTTCCAATTAATTCATGTTTTGAGGTATTTGTGATAAAAAAAAGAAAAGAAAAGAAAAGCAAGAGGGTGTTATTATTGGTGATATCAAAGAAAAAGAAGAAGAAAGAGGGTTGTTATTATTGATTAAGGAAATTAATTATTGAAGTTGTGAAAAAATTGTATCTTGGTGGTTGGTACTTAAGGATTCAGAAGCTTATTGACAATGGCTAATATATTGGCATAATCGTATTTATCTGACTCTAACAAGTTATATGGTGAAAATTATGCAAATTGGAAGTTTAGGTTGTAGACTTTGATGGAAGGTAACAATACATGGGCGATTGTGTCTAGAGTTGAAGTTATGCTATTGTCCCCTCAAGCCACAGATGTTGCAATTCAAGATTGGGAGCGACGGGAAAACAAAGCAAAGGTGCTTTTGCGGATGAGAGTTAAGGAAAACATTATTCTGCACATTAGAGAGTGCAAAACATCCAAGGAGACATGGGACACTCTAAAAAAATTGTATGAGATGAAGACTACAAATTGAATATTGTATTTAAAGAGTAAGCTTCTTTCAATTAAGATGGAAGAAAATGAAAGTGTTAGTGATTTCATTTCTAGAATTAAAGATCTAAAGGATAAATTAGGTGACATTGGTGAATCAATATCTAGTACAGACTTAGTTACTTTGACATTAAATGGAATGCTTGATGAATATCAAATGTTTATCATTGGTCTTTCAGATAGAGAGAAGGCTCCCACTTTTGATGAGTTGGAAGGTATACTTATGCAGGAAGAAGAGCGGAGAAGAAGCCTTAAATAGAAATATGCCAATTTAGATTTGGCATTGATGGCCAAAGGGAAGCAGTCCTTCAAAGGCAAACAGTGGGAGAAAAATAAAGGCAAAAAGCCACAGGTAAAATCATTTCAAGGTACCCCTTTACCAAAGACAAATGCCAAATCAAGTAGAGATGATGTGTGTTATTACTGTGGAAAACCTGGTCACTTTGCTAAGAATTGCATGAAAAGGAGGTCTAATCAATTTAAACAAGGATGGAATTCAGGAAATTATGTTGATAGAGATGAAGCAATTAGTCAAGATGTTATCGATCTTAAATTGTTTGTGTCCAATGTTGCTTTATCAATAGAAACTGATGATGATAATGCCTGGTTTATAGATTTTGGTGCATCAATCCATATGTCATGCAAAAGAAATTGGTTTGATACTTATCATGAGATCAATAATGGTGGACACATCTATTTAGGAGATAATAGATCACATGAAATTAAAGGATATGGCAATATAAGTGTTATGATGCCTAATGGACAAGAAAAACAAATTCAAAATGTGGTGTATGTTCCAGGATTAAATAAGAACTTAATTTCAGTCTCTACTATCACAGAACAACATTTAAAAGATGAATTTGTGAAATCACATTGTCTGGTAAAGGATGTGCAGGACAACTACAAAGTTGTTGCAAAAGGAATGAGAGTTGGAGGTTTATATAAGTTGGATGTAATGAAGAATGGGCATCAAGCTTTGGCATCAACAGGCATGTCAACTATAGAGCTTTGGCATCAAAGGTATGGACACTTAAATCATAATGACCTAATGTTACTACAAAAGAAATTGATGGTAGACGGTCTTCCAATTATAAAGGGTGAAAACTTTGAATGTGAAGGTTGTGCACTAGGAAAACAACATAGTGAAGAATTTCTTGTGCATGAAAATAGAAGAAAACATGAAATACTTGAACTAGTGCATATTGATGTATGTGGTCCAAGGCAAACTAAGTCACTGGTGGAGCATATTACTTCCTTATATTTATTGATGATAGCAGTAGATACACCTGGGTATACTTTATAAGAAACAAAAGTGACGTGTTTGAATACTTTAAAGAATTCAAGAGTATGGTTGAAAAGAAAACAGGAAAGAGCATTAAAATTCTTCGATATGACAAAGGTGGTGAGTATACTTCAGGAGTTTTTATCAAATATTGCAAACAAAATGGGATTATGCAACAATTTATACTACCACATACACCTCAACAAAATGGAGTAGCTAAAAGAAAGAATAGAACATTAGTTGAATATGCTTGAAGTATGTTAAAAAGTAAAGGACTTTCTAATATTTTTTGGGCTGAAGCCATTAATACAGCGATATATCTTAAAAATAGAAGCCCTACTAAGTATCTTGAGCACACAACACCATTTGAAGCATTTTATGGTTTTAAACCTAAATTTAGTCATTTAAGGATATTTGGATGCAAAGCCTTTGCTCATATTCCTAAAGAGGATAGAAGAAAGTTAGATGCCAAAGCCATCAAATGTATTTTTATTGGATATTGCACTGATCAAAAAGCAGATAAAATGTCTGATCCAAGTACTCACAAGGTCTTTGCAAGTAGAGATGTTATATTTCATGAGCATGTAAATCAACAAATAAAAGAATATGAACATAATACATGGAAGTCTTCTTATGAAAGCTTTAAGGAAGAATAAGAAGTTGTGGAATCAACTCAAGAACCAGAACACAAGGATATTCCCAAAGACACATCAAGGAATCAAAGTTCACAAAGAAATGAAGGCACTCCACAGAGAAGAAAAGGAGAAGGTACTCCACAAAGTAATGAACCTCTAAGAAGGTTAACACGACAAATTCAAGACCCCATCAGGTATAAAGATTATGCTTTAATGTCTCAAGTAATGACTGTTTTTGAGCTCTTAAATTATGAACAAGCCAAAAATCATAAAGAATGGATGGAAGCTATGAAAGAAGAATATGCTTCTATAATAAAAAATGAAACTTGGGAATTAACAAAATTACCTGAAAATAAAGTCCCTATAGGATCAAAATGGTTGTACAAGACAAAATTTAATGCAGATGGTAGCATAAACAAGTATAAGGCAAGATTGGCTACAAAAGGTTATTCACAAAAAGAAGGAATAGATTATGAATATACCTTTGCTCCGGTTGCAAAAATGAATACAATCAGAATAATGATAGCATTGGCAACTAAATATGATTAGAAGCTACATCACTTAGATGCAAAGTTAGCTTTTCTAAATGGTGACTTAAAATAAGAGATTTATCTTGTTCAACAAGAAGGATTTGTAAAAAAGGGCCAAGAACATCTTGTATGCAAGTTAAAAAAGGCCTTATATGGACTAAAACAGGCCCCTAGATATTGGTATGAAAAATTTGACAAATTCTTCTTTCAGCAAGGATTTAAAAAGAGAAAAAATGATCCTAATTTGTATTTGAAGACAAACATAAATGGGGATAGAGTGTTACTTTCTATATATGTTGAATATCTAATAATAATAGGGAGTGCTGATAAATTAATCACAGATATAAAAATGAAGTTATCACAGGAATTTGAGATGAAGGATCTTGGTGAGATGCACTATTGTTTACGTCTTGAAGTATGGAGAAATGATGGAAGAACCATAATCACACAAAGAAAATATACAAATGAACTACTAAAGAGATTTCACATGAATGAATGTAAAGCAGTAAGTAATCCATTAGAACAAAATATCAAATTAGGAAGTGATGATGGAACAAAAGAGGTGAATGGAACATTGTATCGACAATTAGTGGGAAGTCTAAATTATCTCACTACCACTGGACCAGACATCACTTATGCAGTAAGCATACTTAGTTAATTCATGGCTAAGCCTCATGAGAGCCATTGGATAACTGTAAAAAGGGTCCTTCGATATTTAAAAGGAACTATTAATTTTGGTATTGAATATACTAATGTTGGTAATGTTGAATTGGCAGGTCATTTTGATTCTGACTGGGCTGGGAATCCAGTTGACAGGAAATCCACCATTGTATACATCTTCAATATAGGATCGGGAGCTATATCATGGAGCAGTAAGAAACAAGCAATAGTTTCCTTGTCATGAACTGAAGCAAAATATAAAGCATTATGTAGTGGCACCTGTGAAGCTATATGGCTTAGAAGAATACTTGAAGATGTCGGTGTAGGTCAACAAGAACCTACAGTGATCAGATGTGATAATCAAAGCATCATCAAATTGGGGAACAATCATGTATGTGATGCAAGGTCAAAACAGATAGACACACAATATCATTTTGTAAGAGAAAAGGTCCAATCAAAAGAAATTTCTATAATGTACTGTAATACAAATGAGAATGTAGCTGACATATTCACTAAGCCTCTTGAAAAGGCAAAATTTGAGTTTTGTAGAAGTAAGTTATGTGTTGTAGAAAATCAAGATTATATTGTAAGCCTAGCTGAGACTTAGACCAGCAGGCATGTCAATTACGAGTATGTTTACAGTGTCTTATATATTGGATATTTTTCATATGGTTGGAATTAAGGGGAAGTGTAGGAAAAACAATAGTAATTCCAACCACCACCGTTAATGTTGCATTTAGCTTCTTCTAGAATTCAACAGAGTTGGATAGCTTTCTGGAGAACCCACTGACTCCAGAAAGACTCCAGAAGGTTCTTTATTGTGTATAAAAACATGTTCAAGCTATTGAATGAAGACAAGTTCTGTGTTTATGTGTTTAACTGTGTGATCTCTAATTTGTGTCTCGTGGTTTCCACCCATTCTCACCATTATTTTAAGAAGAAATGCACAATTTGTGTTTTCACTACCTCATACAATGCCTTGAACTTTCTGATAAACAATGTAGTCTTATTTATAACTAAGAGTATCACGAGCTAGGATCTACCTGAGACGATCCTTCTATTGAAGCATTTTCGTGCATGAGGAAGGGTGTATACAATTGAGCCAGGAACTTATTATTCAAGATCTACAAGATGATAGGGTCAATGCAACCAAAAGGATCTCAGAATAATTAAAGATAAGGGCTTTGATAGAGTGACTTCCAAGAAAGACCTAGAAGCAGAGAAAATTCTGTATGCGTGGAAAGAATCTAACACTCAGATACTTGATACTAAAAGCAACGATATGAAAAATTTTCCGAGAAGCCTTGCACTCTCTAGACCATTTTTTACTCTCTAGACCATTGTTTATTATTAGTTGTAAGGAAAAACCATATCACAACGTTAAAGAAACCATATCGCAATGGTCATAATATGTCATTATCTAACAATAAAATAAAGTCAAGGAAAAACATGATTTTGGATTATTCGACTTGATAAACCAATGTTACCTATTAGTTTCGTGACATGGATTAATCGCTTTGTGGATTTTTATGTCTAGAGATGCGATTGTTGACTAACACTTGCGAGTTTTGGTCTAACGATAATTGTGATTCCCAAAATGTGGTATCAAAGGGTAGATCACGAGTTCGATACACACCCTAGTTGTGTTGGGGGATATTGTTGGACATTGGATAAACTAACATTCCCGTGTGTTTCGAGACATGGATACACACCCCACTTGCGTTGGGGGACATTGTTGGACATTGGATAAACTAATGCTCCCGTCTGTTTCAAGACATGGACTAACCTCCTCTCGTGGATCCTTATCTCTTGCAATACTATCATTGACTAACACTGTTTCGAGACATGGACTAACCGCCTCTTGTGGATCCTTATCTCTTGCGATACTATCATTGACTAACACAGGTTTTGGTCTAACGAGAATCATGATTTTCAACATGGATGAATTTCTCCATTAAAAAAGAAAATTATAGAAACACTAGATAATTTCATTATTATAATATCGTTTAAAGTGTGGTTAGAGGTTTTTAAGATTAATTACTCAGATCTTATTATCTCTGACTTCGATTAAGTTTATAAGCTATGTTATATTCTTTTAAATGTAATTGAATCCTACTAGATGAATGAGTTCAGCGGGTGTGGTATATTTTCTATGCGAGCGTTGCCTTACTGTTTCCAATTTGTGTTATGTACATTTTATGTACCTGGAACAAGGAACCGTTAAGGGGTAAATATAAATGGGAATCCACACCCTACTGTAGAGTACGTTTTACAGATAGGGCTGTTGTCGGGATGACGAATACTTCTAGACAACTTTCCCAGCCTGGATTTGATTTAATAGTGATGCTGTTGGTGTACATGCACTTAGACTAGCTGTGCATGTGTACATGCACATACATGCACTTAGACCAGCTGTGTTGGTGTACATGCACCTAGATTAGCTCTAG